>JAIGNY010000111.1:0-252500 GCA_020152595.1 Chiridota heheva | reverse complement strand
TGGCTCCTCCCCCTCTCTTGCTGAATGTCAATTTTTTAGGACGTTTTTTTAGATTATTGCAACAGTTATGCTTCTTGATTTTTTTTGCTGTATATATATAGTTCACTCAGGTGGAAATTATGTGGAAATTATTTTTTATACATATTGATCCCACCCCCCTACCTTCTTTAAAATTTCTGGCTACATGCCTGTCGCTTTGTGGACAATTGCTTAAAATTCTACAGACAGCTACTTTTCTGTGTAATCCAATGAGAACAACTGAATACATAATCTAATCAATAGACGCAATACCCAGTAAAGCAGTTGTGATTAACATTGCAGAAAGAACAAATCAGATTATTTTATTTTTTAAATTTATCTGGGAAGACCTACCTATATTGTCTGTACAATTATTCATCAAAGAAAGCATTTAATTATAAGTTTAAATTTGGGAGAAAAAAATGTTTAAATTTCAAGTTATGACTGGTTAGGCCTTGAGTATTTTCAAAATCAAAATTTAAAGGATTAGTTCAGTGGTCAAGCACGTCCATCTTATATGAAAGAGGACTTCAAAAGAAACAAAATGGTGAAGAAAGCATTGCAAAATCTTATTCCATTAAGGAGATATTCAAGTTTAAAGTTTGGTATTATTTCTGTAAAAATGACTAAAATCAGACTACTTGTGATGTCACAGCCTCAGATTCCTCAAAGTCTTTAAAGTATTTTGAAGAAAGTTTATGTAATTTTTTTCACTATTTCAATTATTTATCCTCAAACTTTCTTTAGGTGGTATATTATAAGTACCCTTCCTAGATACAGTTTTATTACTTTTTTGACATATCTCATGGTTTTTAAGCCAGAGAATCACAGGACAAAATATGATAAAATACATAAAGACTTTGAGAAATCTGAGGCTATATGGACATCACAACTAGTCTGATTTCAGTCGTTTCTACACAAATGATACTAAACTTTAGACTTAAATATCTCCTTAACGGAATAAGATTTTTGAATGCTTTCTAGTCCTCTTTCATATGAGATGAACATGCTTAACCACTGAACTAATCCTTTAATATCTCCTTAATGGAATAAGATTTTGCAATGCTTTCTTCACCATTTTGTTTCTTTTGATATCCTCTTTCATATACGATAGACTTGTTTGACCACTGAACTAATCCTTTAATATCTCCTTAATGGAATAAGATTCGTGAATGCTTTCTTCACCATTTTGTTTCTTTTAAAGTCCTCTTTCATATAAGATGGACTTGTTTGACTCCTAAACTAATCCTTTAAGATGCGTAAATGAGAAAACACGTAAAATATTAATGCAATGCTTTCAATTTTGTTCCCAATTTTTAGTTTTTTAGTGCAATGATGAGAATATCTTTGTTACAATTGGCTGTTGATGGGTTGATATGGTGGTAAAGATATAAAAACTCTGGCAGATTTGGAAGCTTTCCTTCAAAGAATTCCTGAGTATTAATTGCATATGCAATGATGCAGAAAAGTAATCATTGTCTCTTAAACTGCATCTTGGTAGCTTAGGTATCAGGCGGGAAGTATATGATTCTGATAAGATGCTTCAAGATATGAGAACGAGTTTAATTAATATATTATTTCATTTCATAGGAATCAGATTTCTGATACCAGTCGTTTAATGCTAAACATTAATTTCATGAAATTTAACAAATTTCTTGACAATTTGTTCTAATGTTTGTCTCATTTTTCTCTTTCTTTATAAAGAAGATTATTTAGCAGAAGATAAGCTGAAGGCTTTTGAAATGTGGCTGTACAGAAAGATGCTAAGGGTTTCTTATGCAGATAAGAAGATCAGCAATGTTCGGGTTCTTGAGAGAGCGAACGAGAGGAGGACCTTAGTGTCTGAAATCAAAAGCAGGAAGATGCAGTTCATCGGTCACATGATCAGAGGAAAGGGGTTGCAAAGGCAGCTGTTAGATGGTGGGACAGTAGGACAAAAAGAGGTAGACCAAGAAGAACATGGTATGGAGAGATCAAGAGGGGCTAAGTACAGCGTTTTATTATGGACAGCTAAAGATAGAGCTTGTTGGAATACCATGGCAGCCAGAGCCTCAAGAAGACATGGCACTGGATAGAATTACAAATCCAATAATCTACTGCTGTGATAAGTCAAAATGTAAAAATTTAACAAAAGTCTCACCTGATCTTGTGCATCCTTTGCCTGTGAAGTGACAACTTTATCATGTTCTCTGACATCAGACAGCTCACTGAAATCACATCAAAATAAGAGCGATGGTTACAAAATTAAAAACAAACAATAAAGTAACAAACAATTAAAGGGTTGCATTTCTTTTTACTAAATTGTTCATTTTCAAGGGTCAGACTAGAAAATACTACTTATATTCCTTATCTTCTTCTTTCAGTTAGGTTCTACATAATATGTTTATAGCTAAGTTTGCATTCTATTTAATCATTTTATATTACTGATTATGTAATTATGCTTATATGTACATATGTGTATGTGTGTATATGTATGTATATATATGTGTGTTTATATATATATATATAAATGTGTGTGTATGTATATATATATATATATATATATATATATATATATATATATATATATATATATATATATATGTATATATGTATATGTGTGTATATGTATATAAATATGTGTGTGTATGTATATATATATAAATATGTGTGTGTATGTATATATATATGTATATATACATACATACATACATACATACATACCTACATATATTTATATATATATATATATATATATATATATATATATATATATATATATATATATATATATATATATGTATATATATTTTTTTCATCTTCTTTGAGTATTATTGTTGCAACTTATCCATTTATATTGACATTGTATGTTATTTCATGGAGTGATGAATAAATAAATAAATAAATAATTATCTACATTTTTGAATAACCTATTGTTGAACATTTTGCTACGAATTCTGTACATATTGTTGTAAAGTGATTTGAGATAAAAAGTAAATGAATCAAACCAAAGGATGCGCCAGGTTTCTATAATTATGAGATACAATTACTATCAAGAGATGAAATAAAACATCATATGAGCTGAAATGAAAGACCAACAGGTGGAACCAAGCATTGCCACATGAAGCATTATCTTTCCTTAGGAGAAATGGTCTGTCAACCATTTACAGATTAATGCACATTACCTCAGGCATATGATACACAGCTATTTTGATCACTAATTTGAAAACAGAACATCTCCCACTAAGTCACCTAACACGGAAGAGTGATTTCAATCACAAAAGTGCCCTGATTACTCAGCACTGGCTTTCTGTAATCTTATACACACAAATAACCTTGGGCTAATTGGATGTGGTGTGCATGGGAATGGCAGATAAACAATCATTATTTGGAGTGGAAACACAAAACACTGAAGAGGAAGTCGGGTTGGTAATTGTCATACCTGAGTTTTCAGGATTGACTCAGGTGTCGGGTGCAGGTAGGCTTAAAGAGAAACTTTTCCGCATGGGGCACTAAAGGTGAAACATCATCATAAGGTCAATAACATAATACATACCCTATTCAACATAACAAGCACCTGGGGTACTTACAAAAATAGAATTGCACCACATTTTTGACCCAGTTTCTTTCTAATAAGTGGCCATGCTCAGTGGTTGCACACAGCGTGCTATTGGAACTGTATTTTGTAAACTGGTTCTATACTAGCCCCACAATAACCACTACAAAGACATTGTGAGCGTCAGATGCAAAATAAGCAAAAAAATGTAACAAAACTTGAGTATTTCAAGTATTCAAATCAATTATGTTATCAGTCAAAATATTTTGGGTAGGCACTTATAAGAGCGTGGGCACTCATAGGAGCTTGGGCGCTCATGAGAGCCTGGGCGCTCTTTAGAGCGTGGCACTTATAAGAGCGTGGGCACTCATAGGAGCTTGGGCGCTCATGAGAGCCTGGGCGCTCTTAGAGCGTGGGCGCTCATTAGAGCGTGGGCGCTCATTAGAGCGTGGGCGCTCATTAGAGCGTGGGCGCTCATTGGAGCGTGGGCGCTCATTGGAGCGTGGGCGCTCATTGGAGCGTGGGCGCTCATTGGGCGTGGCGCTCATTGGAGCGTGGCGCTCATTGGGCGCTCATTGGAGCGTGGCGCTCATTGGAGCGTGGCGCTCATTGGAGCGTGGGCGCTCATTGGAGCGTGGGCGCTCATTGGAGCGTGGGCGCTCATTGGAGCGTGGGCGCTCATTGGAGCGTGGGCGCTCATTGGAGCGTGGGCGCTCATTGGAGCGTGGGCGCTCATTGGAGCGTGGACGCTTATTAGAGCGTGGGCACTTATTAGAGCGTGGGCACTCAAATCAGGTATTTCAAATAAAATGTAAGGTTTGATTAAGTAAGGAATAATTCTTACTTGGTAAGTTCAGCAATGGAGCTCTTGAATCTGAACAGTTCCTCTGTAAGCCTTCTGTCAAGTGCTCTCTGTGCCATCACTTCCTGGTGAAGACTGTACAAAATGATTGTGAAAAATAAAAATAAACAGCGCATATTCCTCCGTTAATGGTTATGAAGATGTTTTGAGAACATTTGATAAATAAAGATCACAAACTTTAATTCAGTTTAACTTTTTCTTCCACAATAACAAAGATAATTATTATATATTTATATACACATTATACACAGACATTGAAAAAAATGAGTCACCGTAAACACCTGCAAGATTTTAGAAGGTTAACCCTTTAAATGCCAAGGCTTTCAATTTTTGCACTCATTTGATTATTGCTCAATTTATTACTACAGTGGGCACTATTTCAAGGAGACATAAAGTCTGACATAAACCTTACTTCATATAATAAAATAAAAAATAAAAAATCTTCTGACTAAGTTTCATAACTCCCAAAGCAATATTTAACACATTTTTTGTAATTATTACACATTTTAATGCTACTACTAAGGAGCAGCCATTTTGATTTTAAAACATGCAGAAAATGATGTCATCAACCCAGCATTTTTAGCCGATGAAAAATTGTTTTCCTTTTGTAAGGGTCAAGGACATTTTTGTGTACATTTATATCCCTGTTGAAATAGAAATAAGATTTTGACTTGCTGTTTTTGGTAGTTGGTTTAGATTTTAATTGAACAATGTTTATCAGACTTTATGTCTCCTTTAAAGATGGATAACTTGAGATACTAATCATATGAAATATAATGGTTGTATCAGACATTATGTCTCCTTTAAAGATGGATAACTTGAGATAGGAATAAGATTTTGACTTGCTGTTTATGGTAGTTGGTTAAGATTTGTATCCTCTATCATATAAAATAATGATTGTATTAGACTTTTTGTCTCCTTTAAGGATTAAGTCAGCCTCAAATTTAAGGGCCAATTCACTGGAAGCGTACTTGGAGATATTACTTAATATTACATGGTAGTTATCTTTTAGAATGTCCTACAACCACCCTCCATTGGTTATCTTTCAGAATGTCCTACAACCACCCTCCATTGGTTATCTTTCAGAATGTCCTACAACCACCCTCCATTGGTTATCTTTCAGAATGTCCTACAACCACCCTCCATTGGTTATCTTTTAGAATGTCCTACAATCACCCTCCATTGGTTATCTTTCAGAATGTCCTACAACCACCCTCCATTGGTTATCTTTCAGAATGTCCTACAACCACCCTCCATTAGTTATCTTACAGAATGTCCTACGACCACCCTCCATTGGTTATCTTCCAGAATGTCCTACAACCACCCTCCATTGGTTATCTTTCAGAATGTCCTACAACCACCCTCCATTGGTTATCTTTCAGAATGTCCTACAACCACCCTCCATTGGTTATCTTTCAGAATGTCCTACAATCACCCTCCATTGGTTATCTTTCAGAATGTCCTACAACCACCCTCCATTGAATATCTTTCAGAATGTCCTACAACCACCCTCCATTGGTTATCTTTCAGAATGTCCTACAACCACCCTCCATTGGTTATCTTTCAGAATGTCCTACAACCACCCTCCATTGGTTATCTTTCATAATGTCCTCCAACCACCCTCCATTGGTTATCTTTCAGAATGTCCTACAACCACCCTCCAACTGTTATCTGAGAGGACATATTTTCCATGATCATCCCTTAAATGCTGAAGCATCCAATTTTCTGATTTTTTAACAATCTGGTAAAACAACATGTTTGTTTGATGAGAGAGATGAGAGAGTTTAATGGCACCACAACAGCAAGGGTCAAAATTGTGTCTGAGAGGTTAGATTATTGCAGAGGTAGTAAGGAGAGTAAACAGGGGAAGATTGAGAAAAACACGAGAACTAAAAGCCAGAAAGCTGGGATCAAGAGAGAGGAGGTGCAGGCGGTGAAAAAAAAAAGTAGAGAGAGGGCGGTGTATGGGTGGAAAAATAATGTAGAGAGAGAAGAGGTGGGGAAGGAGGACTAAATATGATTGTAGAGGGAAGCATGATGAAGGAAGGAGATCATTTTATCCGGAGGTTTTTTTTGGAAGAGCTCGGCTACTGAGTTGTCAGCAGCAAGGGAAGCTCTGGGAAGGTTGCACAGGGGGCAAGCAAGGAGAATGTGATGGACTGTGAGGGTGCAATGGCAATTGTTGCAAAAAAATTGTTGCAAAACAACAATTGATGCAAAACAACATGAGTGGGTTTTTGTTTAAGGGTTCTTACAAAGCATTTAAAATTTTCTCCTTGCAAGAAAAGAGAGGCATTTATTGTTACCTTTTGATTTGCCGAGGAACTTTATCAAGCAATTTGTTGTATAATTCCCTCACATTAGCGAGAAGTTCACCTCGTTCAGCACATTCCACAGAGACCTAAAGTGATGAAAAAAGATATCAAATACTTTTTTATATATCTAAAGTTACTTGTCTATAAGATTTCAAACTCTCTGGGATTACAAAGCATTATGGGAAAATTTTAGTTGGTGGACAGCAACACTGAGGTACTGAAGACTGCAAAGGTATTATAATAGTTGTTTATTCAGCTTTTGATTAAAGGATTAGTTCAGGGGTCAAACATGTTTATCTTATATGAAAGAGACTTCAAAGATACAAAATAGTGCAGAAAGGATTCAAAAATCTTATTTTGTTCCAGAGATATTTAAGTTTAAAATTTGGTATCATTTGTGTAGAAACAACTGAAATCAGACTAGTTGTGATGTTATAGCCTCAGATTCCTCAAAGTCTTTATGTATTCTATTATATTTTGTCCTGCAATTTTGTGGCTTAAAAACCATGGGGTATGTCGAAATGTAGTAAAACTTAATCTATGAAGGGTATTTATAATATACCACCAGAAGAAAGTTTGAGGGGAAATAATCTAAATAGTGAAAAAATTAAATAAACTTTCTTTAAAATAGATAAAGATTTTGAGGAATCTGAGGCTGTAACATCACAAGTAGTCTGATTTCAATCGTTTCTACAGAAATGATACCAAACTTTAAACTTGAATATCTCCTTAACGGAATAAGATTTTGAAATGCTTTCTTTACCATTTTGTTTCTTTTGAAGTCCTCTTTCATGGAAGATTGACTTGCTTGAACTCTAAACTAATCCTTTAAAGATTAATGTTGAGGCAAAGTGTTTATATGCGTATTAATGCATGGGGTAAAGGACTTTGATAGAGTAGAATGGTCCAACTTTAGGAGGGTCATTTGCGAATGCAAACCATGCAACGATGCCAAAACATTACTCTTTTTACTAAATTTCTGTGTTAGATTGTTTAAAATGCATTTTAAAAAAAAGGATAAAAAACAAGAAAAGTTTAAATACATTTTTTCACTTTGTTAAAAAAATTCACCTGTTGTAAAATGAACTAAACCAAATACTCAAGATGATGCATTATTAAGATTTATTCCCATCAATCACCTTAGAATAAATTAATTCAATGGTCAATCCATTACCTGAGGGCTTATCAATATAAAAATCTCAGATAATAATAAAGCCATTCTTAAATAACAACAAAAACTGAAAATTACTTGAAATTAAACAATATCTTATTGGTGTAAATAACCAAAAGGTAAACTTGAACCAATTGTCAAAAAAAGTTCCAACTTTTTAAGAAAAAATGGAACGACAACACAAAGGCTCCAATAGCATATTGTACTGTACTTCCAGTTACTTTTAGAAATCCAATACAGTGATGGTCAATTTGTGCCAGAGAGATTGTTTGATTGATGAGGGCTTAACGGCACCACAACAACGAGGGTCAAATTGTGCCTAAGAGGTCAGATCATTCTAGAGGTAGGAAGGAAAGGAAACAGAGGGAGAATGAGAGAAATTTAAGAACAAAAGGTCAGAAAGCTGTGATCGAGAGGGGAGGTGCATGGTTGAAACAAAAACAAAGTAGAGAGGGGGTGGAAGAGGAGAATTGAATATGGGTATAGAGGGAAGCATGATGAAGGAAGAAGATAGTTTTATCCGGAGTATTTTTTTTTAAGAACTTAGCAATTGAGTTGTGGGGAGCGAGGGAAGATCTGGGAAGGTTGTACTGGGGCAAGCAAGGAGAATGTGATGGACTGTGAGGTGCAATGGCAGTTGTTGCAGAGGGCTTGGGGGGAGCCAATAGGGAGGTGGGAGTGAGTGAGATGGGTGTGACCAATTCTAAGACGGGTAATATGAACGTTGTCGATACGAGAGAGGTTGTTGATGGTGGATTTGATCGGAATTGTGCCAGAGAGATTGGATTGTGTCAGGGGTCAAGAAAAGATGAAAGGACATAATGAGGTGAGTAGGCGTTAAGTAGGAAAGAAGCCTGAGGGGTCACATTATTGATGTAAAAAATGTGATGTGATGCAGGAGGAGATATTTTATGAGGTGGGTTATTGCGGCAGAGCTTGGTGATGGAAGCTTGAAGCTAGTTGAGGAAAATCTCGGAGGAGGGTGAGGAGTGGGCAGTCTATGAGGATGTGTTCGACTGTCGAATAATCACGACAATACAAATGGTCCTTACGAAACAAATTACCCTTACCTGGCGTATAAGTTCATGAAAGATTATATTATATATGTTCTGCTCTTTCTTGATGAGTTCTATTAAATTATGCATCTGAGTGGGACCTTTGACCTCCACATCTTCATTCATCACACCTGCTTTTTCAAGCATGACTTTTAAGGTCTCTTGTAATTGCAGAACTTCATATCTGCTGGTTGGCTTCCTGCAAAGTGAAGCAATAAAGAAAGTTGAGTAACTTTTACCCAGAGGCGTAGGTTGGGGTATGAAGTCAAGGGCAAACTGCCCCTCAAGAGAAAGATTTCACCTTCACAGCTGCATGTCTTCTTCCCAGTTGTGAGGCAAAGTTGGGAAAATATTCAAATAAAATTGAAAAACAAAATGGTAAAATTGAGGGAAATTTTGGAAAATATTCTGAAAATCGAGTGATGAGTTTCCCAAAAATTGAGGGATATTTCCCAATAATTGACAAACATAAGCCTAAAAATTAAAGGGAAATTTTGGAAAATATCCTTAAAATTGAGTGATGTGTTTCCCAAAAATCGAGGGATATTTTCCAAAAATTGACAGACATTTCCCCCAAAATTGAGGGAAAATTTGGAAAATATTCTGAAAATTGAGGAATATTTCCTGAAATTGACAGACATTTCCCCGAAAATTGGGGGAAATTTTCTGTAATTTGAAGTTTTACACGATAAGCAACGTTTGATGGGGATTTAATTTACCAGTTTAATTTTTACTTGTAACCTGTTTGTAACTGAATTATATAAATGCCCAAATGTATGCATTTTGGGCTTTACGGATGAGCTTTCATTACTGATGGTTCATAGTTTTTATTTAAAGAAATATTCCCATGAACTTTCAATTATATCATAGAGGATTATGAAAGAAACAATTAAAACAATGTTGATATATTTTTCCGCTTAGGAGTTATTGCATTTCAAAGATTGCGTGTGTGGGGAAAAGTGACCTCACAGTGTACAGTGTGATGTCATAAAGGCAGATCCAAGACAATTTTTGTGTATTTCTTTGAAAATTGTTTGCCTCTTCCTAAATTACTGGAACCATTTTTTTGTTTATTTATTGAGATGGGGTATAAGATAAAACTTTATAAGAACATGTGCTTTGCCCATCTGCCCATGAACTTTACACCTCATAAGTAAAAGAAAACATTTTTTGTTTTATAGAAATACATAAGAATTGTCTTGGATCTGCCTTTATGACATCACACTGTACACTACGAGGTCACATTTCAACAAAGTTGCGCAATCTTTAAAATGCAATAACTTTTAAATGGAAAAAGATATCAACATGATTTTTACATCAAATTGTTTCTTTCTTAGTCCTCTATCATTTATATGGAAATGAAAATTCACGAAAAAATTTCTTTAAAACAACATCGACATGTGTCAATCAGCAAAAGCACAATACAGGGGTCGGATTTGCCACTCTTACCCTGTTACGAAAACAGTGCTTTTTATGCAGGAATAGTGAATTTTTAAACATCACTGTTCCAATGGGACAGTGTTCTTTTGACAACCATGTGCATTAATGATCAATAACTTTGATTTCTGCTAAAAAAAAAAAGTGCATATTATCAAACAAGATTATCATAAAAAGAACTTCCAGAAAGAAAAAGCTTTTTCCACTTTGCCTGCAAATGTCACCTCAAGAAACCATGAATACACATATGCAAGGCTGCTTGCTGGCATATGACTTTACTCAACTGGATGATACAGTCCCTCATTAGCAACAACTGTCTAAACTCTATGGATATGATTTTCGTGACCCCCCCCCTCCTTATTTGGTTGGTTGAAGTCTTTTCTCTCCAACTGTGTGCAAAGAGTGAGTGTCAATGGTTGCTTCTTTTCTTGGAATGACATAACTAATGGCATCCCCTAGGGTAGCTTTTAGGATCAGTACTCTTTGTCATATATATAAACGACCTGCCATTCAACATGGGATCAATGTTCTCCTATTTGTAGATGACACCAAAATATTCAGGCCTATTTATACTAATATGGACTATCAATTACTACAGGATGATCTCTACTCACTTCTAAATTGGTCTGATCTTTGGCTGTGAGATTCCACCCTAAGAAGTGCCAGGTTCTCTCTATCAACTCAAGTTACCCAGTTTCCTTATCACATGGTGGATGATAGAAGCAGTTCTTATCTCATGTTTGTGATGCTAAAGATCTAGGCGTATTGGTTGAATCTCAGCTCTTCTTTGATGGTCACATTAATTCCAAAGTCAAGAAAGCTAACAACATTTTTAGCCTAATCCGATGCACATTCACTTATATTGATGAAGATAATCTGATCATCCTTCTCAAATTACTTGTGAGACGACACCTTGAGTTTGCTAATACTATCTGGCATCCTTTCAAAAAAGAAGCACTTAGTTGCAATAGAGAATGTTCAGCAACGTGCAACTAAGTTAATTCTTGTATTAAAGAATCTCACCTACCAAAATCGTTTGCAGAGACTCGAGCTACCTGCTCTTACCTTCAGAAGACTTTGAGGTGACATGATTGAAGTCTTTAAGATACTAAATGGTTACTATAATCCTAGAGTGTTCTCCATTCTCGATCTCGATACTTCTGTCACTGCTACACGCGGCCATCAACTCAAGCTCTCTCTGCCCAGAGCCAACACAGAATTGCATCGTAACTTCTTTAGCCATTTGAGGTAGTTAGCCATAGGAACTCCTTAAGCAATACTGTTGTTACAGCACCAAGCATCAATACCTTTAAAAACCGTCTGGACAATTTCTGGAACTCAGAGCCTTTAAGGTTTGACCATGAAGCTGGCCTATATTAATTAGTTCAAACCGACACAGAGCTGGAACTTGAGGTATTGCAACCTGTATCCAGTATCATCCTAAGGTGTCCTAAGGTATGGTATGATGTACATGTACTACTAATAAGTCACATACATATATACACATATTGACCAATTAAGTAGTTATAAATTAAGCTCATTTTGAAAAAAGGAATTTGTCCTATTATCAGCAAAGAAGTTGGAACAGTGAAATCTGATCCGGAGCAGTATTATTTGAGGAAGTACTGTGTCATGGAACAGTTGCAAAAAATTTAGATTTCAAACCCTGCAGGAATGGTCAAACTGACCAGTGAAATGGCATTCCTTTCCTCGTATACCAATTCAGAATCATTCATTGCCAATTTATGCAAATTCCTTGTATGAATATCAAATCATGCTACTCACATTGAAGGGAATGTCACATATTTCCTCTCATCATCTTTCAGCTTAGTTGTATATTTTCTGAGGAGAGAGAAAACAATGTAGTATTGGTATGCAATGAAACATTTCTTTCTTGTCTTTTTAGATTTAAAGGATTAATTCAGTAGTCAGGAAAGTTTATCTTAAATGAAAGAGGACTTTAACAGAAACAAAATAATGAAGAAACTATTTCACATCTTTTTCTGTTAAAGAGATATTAAAGAATTAGTCAGTGGTCAAGCGAGAAACAAAATGGTGAAGAAACTACTACAATATCGTATCCTTAATATCAAAGGAATAGTTCAGTGGTCAAGCAAGTTTATCTCAAATACACATATAACATTTCTTTCTTGTCTTTTTCAATTTCAAGGATAAATTCAGGGTCAAGCAAGTTTATCTTATATGAAAGAGGACTTCAAAAGAAACAAAATGGTGAAGAATCTATGGCAACATCTTATTCCGTTAAGGAGATATTTAAGTTTAAAGTTGTCTTATCTGTGTAGAAATGACTGGTGAAGTAAGTCTACTATGGAAGGGTGACTTCCTAACCCTCACCTTCTTAACAATTGTAAATGTAACTTAAAGAAAGTTTATTTAATTTTTTTACTATTCAAATCATTTTCCTTCAAACTTTTTTCAGGTGGTAAATTATAATTACTCTTACTAGATTCCATTTGACTAATTTCCTGACATTTACAATGGTTTTTAAACAACAAAATTGCAGGAAAAAATATGATAGAATACATAAAGACTTTGAGGAATCTGAGGATGTGATGTCACCACAATTAGTCTGATTTCAGCTACACAAATGATACAAAACTCTGAATTTTAAATGCTTTCTTCATCATTTTGTTTCTTCTGAAGTCCTCTTTTGTATAAGAAAAACTTGCTTGACCACAGAACTAATCTTTTAATCATGAGTAATATAATATTATTTCTCAATTTGTCTATTTCATTGTATTGTATGTAAAGTAATTGTTTGTGGCCTTGCTGGTATCTTAGGCTTTTGAAAATTCTTTATTAATTATCTCACTCTTAAGTTTTGGTTTGTTTTAATTTGAATTTTCACCAATCAAAATCCAACACCTTTATGAATTATCTAAAATTATGTTTTGGTTTGAATTTTCTAATCTGAATTCCAACCAATTAAAATCCAACACCTTTATAATGTGTGAAATCAACTCTATAGTATAATTAAGAACTTTAGTGGACTAAAGAAACTAAAAACTTATTTTACACAGCTTAAACAAATATTCCTGTGAATTTTCATTTTCATATATATTATACAACTATTACAGAAACAGTTTGGTGTAAAAATCATGTTGATATCTTTTTTTCCATTTAGGAGTTCTTGCATTTCAAAGATTGCGCGAGTGTGTTAAAAAGTGACCTCGCAGTGTACAGTGTGATGTCATAAAGGCAGATCCAAGAAAATTCTTATGTATTTATATAAAAGAAAAAAATGTTTTTCTTTAAAAGAAGTGTTTAAGGTTCATGGGTAGATGAGCAAAAAAAAAAATATACCAAAATTGTTTAGGATTTGCTCCTATGACATCACACTGTACACTGTGAGGTCACTTTTCAACACACAGGCTTGCGCAATCTTTGAAATGTAATAACTCCTAAACAGAAAAAGATATTAACATGGTTTTTACACCAATTTGCTTCTTTCATAGTTTCTATCATATGTATAAAATTTGAAAATTTACAGGAATATTCCTTGAAAGCTTCAGGCATTGAGTTTCCAACTATTTCATTTATTATTATAATTGCTTGACCTATGAAATGTATAAATTGTACTCTTTTTCATGTGGGTAAGGAATTTGTCCAACAATTCTTAGTCTTTAATGAATGAAAATAAATACTTACTCTTCTTCAAACTCGAGGTGTTGAACACCCTTGGCTTTCACCAGATGATACTCGGATGGAATGAGGGTATCCGACACAGACATGGGCTATAAAGGAAGCAAATGGATAATGACAAACCCCATGATACTAAGATGGAATGAGGGTATCCGACACAGACATGGGCTATAAAGAAAGCAAAGGGATAATGACAAACCCCCTCTCAATGCAATCGTAAGGTATTGTTTGTCTATTGACCATCTATCTATAGCTGTGACACAACGGCTAATTAACCTTTCCAGGTTTTCAAATCGCCACGCCCACCATAGCAATGCGTTAACTATGTGGGGCAAAAAAACCTCAAATCCACAATTGTGCATTACCAATGCGATGACATTTAGCCTAATAGCTTTGATACATTTATGGCACTTCTCCGGATTAAAATTCAGTTTGCTAACTCTTCTGGGTAATAGCAATCAGATTTATAGAGCCCGCAGCGGGCCCATAAGCACAATTTTTGTTCGCCATTTTGCTGTCGCTCAGTCTGTGTGTGCAGAAATTTGTTTTGTACAGTAAGTTGCATTGACTACATGAGCGCACACCGCTAGCTAGCTGTACTGTACCAGTACCGCATAGGATATTTGCCCCCACTTAGTTACGCAGATTTTGTTGCTAGGCAAATTCGTGTGGTGATTGGTTAAAACAAGCTGTCAATCATTAAACCCAGAAAGGTTAATTGTATGAGGGCAAGGAGGCCACAAATGAGTTGAATATACTTGTAGCCAGATTAGAATATTTGAAAAAGCAAAACAGACAAATAAATATTTTAAAAACATTTACAAACAGTACTTTAAACAATTTAGTGGACAGTATCCAACAACTTCAAAGATACTACATCATTATTTCCATAATGAACAAATATCATAACTCAAACTGTCAGAAGGATAGCATGCTCGACTATTCCATCCTGGCATAGAGAAAAGGCTTATTGAGGGACATATATGTAGTAAATACCTGAGCTTTGAAGGATTTTCACATTTTATTACAAGCTCAAAATACATTGACCCCCAATATCTACCCACCCCAATACCTCCAACCCCACACATTCCCAGGCCTACATCATGGTTTGTAATCTAGATTCCAATTTGAGATAACATGTCTGTCAAGCAAACTTTTATGCTTCCTCTCTCTCAAGCACTTCTTGATTTCTTTAGTTTCCCAAGACATTTAATTTTGAATTCTTTTGAGGCGAGATCTTTTGTTAGAATTTTTTTTCATGCAAGAAAATGTTTTACTTGCTATTCATATCAGGAATGTCATTATCATAACAAATAAAACTCCTACAAAAACTTAAACCAATAAACAAAAGAAACTGCTGTGAAAACCTTAACATGATGCAGACGCGACGACAACGACAACACCAGGGGTAGTAGAATAGCTCTCACTAATCTTAGCAAATTATTCACTGTCTCCCGGTCTAGAAATAATACCTAATTGCTTACAGATTTATTTTAGAAATTTGTGAGGTAGCCCCAAGAATCCATACATTTAAAGAAAAACTGACCTCTTCTTTGGGTTTCTCTCGTATCCTTACAGCACTTGCATCTCCCGGGTGTGTTTTGGCAAGAGGCGGTTCCACGAAAGGCAACATCGTAGAGGAAGGAGATGTCTCTGAAATACAACAATGGATAATCAATCAATACAATAATGGATAATCAATCAAGACAACAATGGATAATCATTCAATACAACAATGAATAACCATTCAATACAACAATGGATAATCAATACAACAATGAAAAATTGATCAATACAATAATGGATAATCAATCAATAAAATGGATAATCAATCAATACAATAATGGATAATCAATCAATACAACAATGGAAAATTAATCAATACAGCAATGGATAATCAATCAATACAATCCTCAATGAATGGTGGTAAGTTGTAAACCATGACATTAAAGATAAATTTTGAAATACAAAGCATCAACATTTATTTGGCTTTATCTTTTCCTTATGTTCAGACTAATCAAAAATACTTTAGAGATAAGAATTAAATGTATATATTACAATAGAGATAAGGATAAGATTAAACATTCTGTCAGAATTCGCTGTCCTTCCTCACAGATCTATAGAAAAAAGGAGGAAATTAGAACAGTGTGCCTGAAAGTTCAAGAAACTGACAAATGGTCAATTTATAATCAAATCTGATGAAACTCTTTGCTATTTTCATAGTATTCATTTTGTTTCAAATCAATTGAGCTCATGTCCCTTAACACATCCATACACTTTTAAAATGGTTCTGAGTTTTGTAAAACTTCAATACAACTAACCTTCCAGCTCCTTTTAAAGATACCGGCTGGTTGGTTAAATGTTCAAATCTTTTCCGTTGTCTTGGGAAATTCCACAAATTAGCTGCAGGTCTTTTGGGTTTGACCTAAAATGAAATAAAAATCAATAATTTTAATAGTTGATATCAACTAAATCAACATATATTATCATAAATATGTAGAGAATCTAAGAAAATGTATTCAAAGGGGGTCCCTGTATCTTTAGTTTTTCAGAATATTTTAACACATACATTGATTTAACACTTTTGAATGCCTTGTAATATTCACACCACTTTTGAAGAACAATATGATCACCCACTATGTACATGTATTCAGAGTCTTCATTTGTATACAACAAGCTCAGTGATTTTGCCTGAAAAATCTAAAATTTCCATTTCATCAAATAGTTCTGAAAATTCAAGATTGAGCAATTATATCATAACATGACAAGGATGAGATGAAAAAGGGGTATTCTAGGTAGACAGACTGGGAATCTAACATCCCTTCCTCAACAGCTAAGGTTATAATTGAGGTGCTCACAGCCGTTGATAAACCAGTTGTAAGCACTGGTGAATTGAACCCGAGACCTCTAGCATGACAAAATTGAACCAAAAATTAAACCAAAATTGGCCCAAAATGAACCAGAAATTGAACCCGGGACCTCTAGCATTACAAGCTGATGCTATGACCGCTAGATCACAGAGAATTCTATTCAGAATTAAGATTTAAGACTTACATTTTAGTCTTAGATTCCTTGAAAGCAGTGGCAGGGCAGGAGGAACTTTTTTTGAAGGGGCAAACAACATTCATTGGTGATGATTATATAGAGGAGGATTATGGCAAAAAATGACCATGCGGTCATGCCTGAAAGTAATGAGATTGTACACGACAGATTTGGAATTAACTATAAAATTTCGAATGGTTCTGAATAAAGGTGTCAAAAATCTTTCAACAAAAAATTGCGACAGAAATAATATTAATGTAATAAATACATCTCAATATGCTTCCTTGTTTTTGCAATGTAATGTACTTTTCATTGCACAATTATAAAGAGGACATTTTTAGAGCACAAAAAAAAAAAAAAAAAAAAAAAAATGTTGTTCCCGTGAATTCCTCCTGATTTTCCTGCAATTATAACAGCAGCAACTGTAGATTTTTTTCCAGATCTGCTACACGATTGGTACGACAAACACACAGTGTGAGTGTAATATAATATCAAACATACCTTAGATTGCACTGCAGAAGTTCTCAACTTATTCGGCGCGTTGAGACTTTCCTTGACTCCTGGAGATGGCAGTTGCGTAAGCGCTGACAAGATTTCCTCTGGAATGAACTCGCTTTGAAGAGATGTAGGTAAAGGCTTGCTATTGTCGACAGCATTGATGCTAGATCTGAGTTCAGGCAATACAGCAACTCCATCTTCATCTGTTTAAAAGAAAAATAGAGCAAGATAGGAGTACAAAATTTCTGTCCATGCAATTATTGATTGTTTATGAATATCTAAGTTACTGAAAGGTGATATATCTAATGGATTTGTCTGACATATCTCCCTTCTTAATATTGTTAACATATTTTAAATTGAAAGATTTTGAGGTGAAGTGTTTATGGGCCATTCTACTTGTGGCAAAGTCCTTAGCCCTGTTCATTAAATACACATTTACAAACGATGCCAAAACATTAAAAAATTTAATAAAATTTCCCCTTGTTAGATTTTTTTTAAATGCATTAGAAACTAAAAAGAATAAAAGAAAAAATTTTACATACATTTTTTCGCTTTGTTAAGAAATTCACCTGTTGTAAAAATGGACTTAACCAAGTAATGAAGGCCATGCATAAGGCTGATTTAATGCACAGATCATGACAATGCAAATACAAAAATTATTTGAAACATTTTGATTTTTTTTTGCTTGAAATTTTGATTTTTTTTTAATATAAATTTTGTAACAAAACTTAAATCCACATTTCTACAAGTGGAAAATATTTTAAAACATTTCCTCAGATGGTAAAATCATAGTTACTTTACTAGATTTTCTTCATAACTTTACTTTACTTATCCAAGAGCCAAAAGCTACAAATCTTAAAATGCAATAAAATACACAACGATTTTTGAGGATATGATGTCACCACTGATTGACAAGTCACTTAACTGGCTGCCTCGGACAACCAAAAATAACATCCAGACATACTTTTTAGATACGTCTGTGCATCGGACAACGAAGTTTTCTAGCTCAAGTTTGTGTTACATGTAAATCCAAAAAAATCTAGGGCAACATGACTTCCTCTCAGACAACCATAATTACAGAGGTCATTGGACAAGTTACTTTCAGGTTGATTTCAGTCTTTTTACACACACACTTAAATATCACTTTAACGGAAGAGTTTTGATTGCTTTCCTCACCAGTTTGTTTCATTGGTATCAAATAAACTTGCTTGACCAATGAACTAATTCTACAATCAGAACTGACAAACTATAATGGTGACATCATCACACCTGTATTTATTCAGGAGCAAGGTGCAACAACTTCAATCTACTGTAATAAATATGATCCAATATAATCCTACAAAATAAAGGTTAATACATACGTTCTTTATGGCCCACTAAATCAGACATCTCTTTGGCCGAGGTTGCAACACTGGGCATTGGAGTTGGCCCAGAAGAACGCAATGCATCCTGGGACATCGCCTCAGGCATTGACGAAACAATGGCTGTCATCTTTCTTTGACTGAAAGGACAAAATAATAATTTTTCAAAATTAATTAGAGTAAAGATATTTCGTTATTAGCTCACAAGTATCATACTGCTGGGTATACTCAATTTAGAATATTCAATCTAGTTTGAGTCAAAGTCTATTGAAATATCAAGCAATTTGTAGATTTTTTAATTTGACACATAACAAGCATAAATTAAAAAAACTAAAAAAACAAGCAATATTATTTTGTCATCGATTAAATAGCTCCCAATTTTCAGATATGTTTGTTTTCTAATTTTCTGTGCAACAAATGTTTAAAAAGAGGGCAGTTGACTTTCACTAAGACTTTCCTAAAACTTAGTCATATCCTCAATCAACATAATAAAAGCCTACACTTCAGAATAAGCTTACTGTTGGAACATAACATAACATAATATAACATAACAAGATGATAGGATAAGAAAGATTAGTCACCCCACAAAAAGCCCAAACTAACACCACCACCACAAAAAAATAAAAATAATAATGCACAATATCAAAGACGCCAAGAGTTATAGTAGTAAAGGACTCTTTGGCCAACTTCAAACTGTTACCACGTGTGACATAAGGATTAGCTGAAACATGCAATAAATAATAGGAATTAAAAACATCACTACCAGATAGGAATTTAAAAACCTGAATCATATTGCCACGTACTTTTCTCAACTCAAACGTGGTCAAATCAAGAATTTGTAACCTAGATTCATAAAAGAGATTCCTTCCTTCGAGAATAAGTCTGGTGGCTCTTCAATGAACCTGCTCCAAAATCAACTATAAATCTTTCTCATAAAAGGGACTCCAAGCCTTAATAGCATACTAAAGGTAGGGCCTGACTTAGTGCTTACACAAATTAAGAATAATCTCTCTACAATTTGTTTTCTTTCTTTCAATCAAACAAAGCATCCTTTTTGCAGATGCGAAAGCACACTGTTTAGAAGGCTTTTCAGATTGCTGGTAATGACAACACCAAGATTACTTTCTTCATCAACACAACCAAGAATTGAAACATTCATGCAGTTATAAAAACTTCACAGATTTCCTCTGAACATAAAGTTGCTGAGTCTCACCCCTTCCTCCAGCCCCTGTTTGATGTTACTATCAAGTGTGAAAATGATCTCATGTGAAAATAGAATAATGAGTCATAATAAAACTTTCCGAGTATATTCATCTGTATTGAATGCCCCAATGGTCAATTTGCAAAGTTTTATTCTGAGTCAACCCTCTCAGGATTTAACTCACATAAAAACTGTATTGTCTCTTTCCCTTCCATTTTGAATCATGTCAGGCTTTAAAACAACTTTTCTTGAGCAGCTATTTTAACACTGTTCAATGTTTTGGAAAAATTGGGCCTAGTACCACGGTAGGCCCGAATTTCATCCATTTAAGACACAAATTTGTGATTTTTTTCAAAATGAAAATAAAATATTGACTAATCGATGTTCCAACTTAATCTCCAATCCTTTGAAACAATGTAGGATGATTGATTCGGGATATGTAGTGTCGCAATGTTGAATTCTAGGTAAAAGTATATCCCTGATTTGAACATTCCGCTACTGACTTAAATTTTAACATGCCTACAGTAAATACCCAGCAGGTGTACCTGTAAAACGTACTACGTCCGACTGTCCGTAAAAAATGATATAGATTTCAATAACTTGTTATTCTTAACTGCACGATTAACTTATGAAGTATCTATTTACTGAAAAAAGGAGTTAAAATTAAGAATAATTAGTAAGATTTTGTAACAATTTTGTCCGACTTTGCTAAGGTGGGTAAGATAAGGCCAAGAGGTGGATGAAATTCTGGCGGTAGGCCTAGGTGGAAGGCAATGCTTCCTCAGCCATTTCAAATTAGACAAAGAACCCACTCCAGTCTGTCTATGCCAACTCATGCACTCACTGAACCTATTCCACTGGCAGGAGTTACACCCACACTACGGTCCAGGCTTGGATCCGAACAGTCTCCCAGACTATGTTGTTGGCAAGATTCAAGACAAAGGGGCACAGTCATTCAAGACCCAGGTGCATCATCATTTTCTCTCAGCACCATAACAAAAGATTATTTCCATTCCATCCCTAAGCCGCTGTGAGTGTGAACCATTAATTGGCCCATGAGGACATCTCTTACAGTGTCTTGTTGCCTATAGTTGAGTGTTTGACCTGGTCATACCTCATGTGCTATGTTCATCTCGCATTTTATTCAAAAGATAAACCAAAAAAAAAAACCTAACAGGGGGGCCTATGTTAGGCTTGGTGAGATAATCACCTCACTCAGTAGGCACTACTTGCAAGGCAATACTTGCATACTAAGTGAGACAACGCACTATACACTCGTAACATTGAAAGCCACTCAGACAACAAATAACATATTCATGAAATGAAAACCTCTTCTCAAAACTCACAAAAAGAACTTATGAGCTATGATTTTGATTTCGTTAGCATCATGAAACTTTAAAGTATCTTTCAAACATGCACAATTTGTACGTAAAAAATCTAATTTACAGAAGAAATGACATTCCAATTGCTTCGCAAATCCCTCGCATTTAAAAACGCGTACACAATTATTGCACGTATCACCCAATTGCACGAACACTGCTATTTTAAAAATGTTTGTCAGCAAATGTGCGCAGTGTTTGATTTAATACTATACGCAAGTTGACTTCACCGATGCTTTATTGTTCATCAACTTTTCAACTAATTAGATATATCAACCCAAGGCGCTGTTCAAAAATAAGTTATTAGAGAAGGCTCTCGCACAAAACACAACTTATCAGTTTTCTTTATTAAACCCATGCCCAAAACGTAAGTGAACGACTCAATATAGTATTATCAAATAAATATATATATCCCTGTTTATTTAGTAATACGTAAACGTCTTCCATGACAATAAAAGGCATTAACAAAAGTTGACCTGAAATAATCGCCGAAAGGCCTTGTTATTCTAGCGCATAGGCTTGTCAAAAATTATCTACACTTCTATAAGCCAATGCAGCAGTTTCAATGCTAAGGTACAGACCTATATAGCGTTTTCTGACAGTGTATAGGCCTAGGCCTAGCAGCAGCCATGTAGTGGCTATAGCGTATAGACCTACAGATTTTCTTCTCAAATCTATATCATTTTTTTCTCAAGTCTATATCATTTAAAACACCACAACCAGTGACTTTGACAGTGAGCAGTTCCGAGGTCAGTGTCATTTAATGCTCAGTAGAAGACCTGCGAGTTAAAAAGTTCTTTGGGAAATAAAATGACTCTCCATTTTCGCGGAATCGATATAGCCAGATATACTGTAGCACAACTTTCATTTATCCGCAGTAAACAAATAGTACAAAAACAGTTTAAACGTACTTTGATATTAACAAACATACCTTAAATATTCGAGAATTCTTCTTCTTTACAATTCTATTTTATCCCAAAACAATACATAATGACCCATCAAATAATGAAAGTTGAAAAAGTGATAAAAAGGGTAAAATTTCCGGAAGCCGCCTGTTGTTAGTGTTGTCAAGGATTGAATATTTGTGAGTGCAAACATATCTCAACTTATGATATGTAGGCGGGGCATAAGCTTGTGAAGAAGAGGCGGAGTTACAATGATATTTTTTTTTTTACACCTGGTGAATATTCAAAAGTAATGACAACCTCCAAAACAGCATACATGATTTCATAGCACTGGTATTATTTTATGTAACTATAAAAAGAAAATTTACGAATATCGAATTCTTTCAGAAGGAATGTAGTCAAATCCAGCCTTTGGCAATTTCACATTAAATCACTTGGATAAAAAGAGAAAAATGATTTATATTTGCGCGCGTTTATATACTTTCCTGTTATTACCACATGCTTTACAGTGTTCACACAAATCTTTCACCTTTTACTAAAGATTTTCGTGCAATGGAACATTTTAAGAGATATCTGTGTTTTTCTTAGCATACTCAAGTTCTGTTTTCCATTGAATGATCTGCATCGGATCGGGGTCAAGACATAAGTGTCCTTGTTATAACTTGAGCCACTATGCAAAATCATGTTTCCCATCTTTAAAGTCCAGGTCATTTCCATACATCACAAATTTGCGTGCTAAGAACGAAAAAAGCTTTGAAATTAACAATTTTACATTAAATTGTAACATTTTGCAATTTCAGCGCCCTTTAGTAGATTTTGGACCCATGTTAATTAGGGCTTCATTTGAGGTGAAACTGAAAATTTCAAACCTTGAATATTTTTATTTTTATTTATACTTATATTTAAATAATATAAATATTTATATTTCTGTTCACACTTTCAAAGTCAACATAGATAAGTTCTTTACTAACTCTGGGCGTCTTTGATTTTTGATTTTTTTAGTAATGGTGTTAGTTTGGGCTTTTTATTAGGTGACTAACGTTTCTTAGCCCGTAATCTTAAGATATACTTCTTTTTTTGGCTACAAGACACAGAGTCATTTTTATTTCTGAATCTGAATCGGTTAAGTCGGCAAAAATCCTTCAAAGGGACATGAACGCCAACCGAGCGTATTTTGTATTAGTTCCATATTCAAACACCTTTTATGAGTTATCTCTTCCATTTCTCCAAAAAAACAGTTATTCTTTTTTTTTTTTTGGTGGTGGTGGTAGTGGTGTTAGGGTTTTGTTTGAGCTTTTTAAGAATGACTAACCCTTCTTAGCCCGTAATCTTGTTATGTTCTATTATTTTAGTGTTTGGGCTCCTGACTAAGGTTGAATCTCTCTTTACGGATTTTTCAAGTATCCCTACAATATTCTATGGTGGGCGGGATATCAATGAGTTTTATCTATGCATTGAATGGATAATAACTCTATCATGCTCCATCCCTCTTCTTATAGGCTTTGTTATGCAAATTAGATTGAAAAGTGAAATTCATTTAATTCCCAAAATTGAATAGCAAAAAGCGCCCACATCTCAAATTTGCATATTCATGTTATTACTTAATAGGCGGAGTTAAAACTTTTGACAACTAATAAATTTTCAAAAGCAATGCAAACCTCCAAAACAGTTTACATAATTTTATATCATCTGGTATTATTTTATGTATCATTAGAAACGAAATTATGAATATCTAACTCTGTTTAGAAAGAATCAAGTCGAAACCAGCCTTTGGCAATTTGACATTAGATCATTCAAATCAAAAGCGAAAAATGACTTCAATTTGTTGCTCTATCAAAATACTCTGGTTTCACTGCATCACGCATAAATCTTTCGCCTTTTACTAAAGATTTCCGTGCAGTGGAACATTTTAAGAGATATCTCTATTTTTCTTAGCCCTGTTCTGCAGGGCTTTATTTGTCATCTAATAAATGCAAAAGTTACTCTGCACCTTAACCAGATCACCTGCTGCACATTTTTGTATCATCAGGATCAAGACGTATCAATTAGCGTCAGGATAACTTGGGTCACACATTCATGATTATGCCTCCATTCTTTAAGTTCATTTTCATACGTCACAAATTTGCATACTAAGACTGCAAAACGCTTTAAAATGTCAATTTTTACCAATTAAAATGGAGTATTTTGTTATTTTAAAGCCCCCGAGTAGACATCGAGCCAATTTCGCTGATTACTTCTATAGGATTTTATTTGAGCTGAAATTTTGGAAAATTCCTAACATATTAAGCGTTTCGGGTTGCTGACTGAACATAAAATTTCTTTTGACTGAATTTTCAACTATCCATTAGCCTTTTTAAAGTGCGCTGGAAATTAGGAATGTCTATTAGGCTCTTTATATGTCCGCCGCCCACTTCTTATAGGCTTTGTTATGTAAATTAGGATTATAAGGTAAATTTTTACTAATCCTTAAAATTGAATAGCCTCCAATCTCCAAAATTTGCATATTCATGTGGTAACTAGGCGGTGTTACAACTGCACTTGATAAATATTCAAAGTAATGACAACCTCCAAAACAACTTACAAAGATTTCCGTGCAGTGGAACATTTTAAAAGATATCTCTTTTTTTCTTCTTTCTTTATCTTTTTTTTCTTTCTAAGCCCTGTTCTCTAGGGTTGTATTTGTCATCTATTGGCATAAAAGTCATACTTCATCTTAACTACATCGAGTGCATGAAGGACATGGTGGAATGATCTGTATCGGGATCAAGACTTTACAATCAGTCCGGAAGCATGCCTATTAATAGTAACATTTATAACACACGAGAATATTAAATTCATGCAGCATATTGTTCAGATGTTGCGATATAATGCAATAGTTTCTAATTATGTACTTGAAATATTAAAAATCATTGTGTTGAAAACCATTTGAATTTTCAAAATAGCCGTTTCGCGTCTAAAAGCTTAGCCCTATTTTCTATTTTATCTATTAATTCGAAAACGGCGTGGTGAATAAAATGTAACATTTTGCTCTTTCAGCGCCCTTTAGTAGATATTGTGTCCAGGTTCTCTAAGGTTTCGTGTCCAGGTTCTCTAAGGTTTCTTTTGAGGTAAAACTGAAAAATCTAACTTTGAATATTTTAGCGTTTGGGATTCCTGACTGAACTATAATTACTCCTTACTGATTTTTAACTATCCCTACACCTTGGGATATCAATGAGTTTTATCAATGTATTGAATGGATAATAACTCTATCATGCTCCATCCCTCTTCTTATAGGCTTTGTTATGCAAATTAGATTGAAAAGCAAAATTCATTTAATTCCCAAAATTGAATAGCAAAGAGCGCCCACATCTTCTCAAATTTGCATATTCATGTTTAACTAAATAGGCGGAGTTAAAACTTTTAACAAGTAATAAATATTCAAAAGCAATGCAAACCTCCAAAACAGTTTACATGATTTTATATCGTTTGGTATTACTTTATGTAACATTAGAAAGGAAAGTTATGAATATCTAAGTCTGTTTAGAAGGAATCAAGTCAAATCCAGCCTTTGGCAATTTGACATTAGATCATTCAAATCAAAAGCGAAAAATGACTTCAATTTGTTGCTCTATCAAAATACTCTGGTTTCACTGCATCACGCATAAATCTTTCGCCTTTTACTAAAGATTTCCGTGCAGTGGAACATTTTAAGAGATATCTCTATTTTTCTTAGCCCTGTTCTGCAGGGCTTTATTTGTCATCTAATAAATGAAAAAGTTACTCTGCACCTTAACCACATCACCTGCTGGACATTTTTGTATCATCAGGATCAAGACGTATCAATTAGCGTCAGGATAACTTGGGTCACACATTCATGATTATGCCTCCATTCTTTAAGTTCATTTTCATACGTCACAAATTTGCATACTAAGACTGCTAAATTAAATATTGGCAGTATTGCTATTGGTAACGACAGTGTAAAATTATCTTCCACTGTCAAATATTTGGGCGCTTGGTTAGATCAAGGTATGACAATGGCTGACCATGTCAATCACAAATGCAAAACAGCATTTTACCATTTATTTAACATTAGAAGGTGCATGAAGTTTCTGGACAGAAGCTCTGCAATATCACTTGTAAATGTACTTGTGCATAGCTGCATAGATTATTGCAATATCCTCCTTGCAGGGGTGCCAGGTGTTACAGTGAAAAAGTTGCAGCGTGTTCAGAATTATGCTGCGAGGCTCGTCACAAGAAGCAACCGTTTCACTCCATCACTTTATCTACTGCAAAATCTTCATTGGCTACCTGTCTCATATAGAATTAAATTTAAAATTTTAATACTCATTTTTAAATCCCTTCATAACATGGCCCCATTATATCTGACCGAAATGTTTCATTATAAACAAACTAGTTACCGCCTTCGCTCTCAAAACCACCTCATCCTTTATGTTCCAAAAAGTAAACTTACATATGGCGATCGCTCTTTGCAAATATTTGGCCCAAAACTTTGGAATGACTTACCTCTTTCAATCAAATCTGCTCCATCCCTTAAACAATTACATACCTTGCTTAAGACTCACTTATTTAATTGTGCTTTCAAGTCCTCTTCATAATTTTCTTGTTCTTTGTTTTCTTTATATTTCATGCTTATCTTATTTACACATTTGTATTTATTTTCTTTATATGCATATTTTGTAAGGCGCATTAGAATAAGTTATTTAGATAATGCGCCATATAAGTGTAATAAACTTAAACTTAAACTTAAAACGCTTTAAAATGTCAATTTTTACCAAATAAAATGGAGTATTTTGTTATTTTAAAGCCCCCGAGTAGACATCGAGCCAATTTCGCTGATTACTTCTATAGGATTTTATTTGAGCTGAAATTTTGGAAAATTCCTAACATATTAAGCCTTTCGGGTTGCTGACTGAACATAGAATTTCTTTTGACTGAATTTTCAACTATCCATTAGCCTTTTTAAAGTGCGCCGGAAATTAGGAATGTCTATTAGGCTCTTTATATGTCCGCCGCCCACTTCTTATAGGCTTTGTTATGTAAATTAGGATTATAAGGTAAATTTTTACTAATCCTTAAAATTGAATAGCCTCCAATCTCCAAAATTTGCATATTCATGTGGTAACTAGGCGGTGTTACAACTGCACTTGATAAATATTCAAAGTAATGACAACCTCCAAAACAACTTACAAAGATTTCCGTGCAGTGGAACATTTTAAGAGATATCTCTTTTTTTCTTCTTTCTTTATCTTTTTTTTCTTTCTAAGCCCTGTTCTCTAGGGTTGTATTTGTCATCTATTGGCATAAAAGTCATACTTCATCTTAACTACATCGAGTGCATGAAGGACATGGTGGAATGATCTGTATCGGGATCAAGACGTTACAATTAGTCCGGAAGCATGCCTATTAATAGTAACATTTATAACACACGAGAATATTGAATTCATGCAGCATATTGTTCAGATGTTGCGATATAATGCAATAGTTTCTAATTATGTACTTGAAATATTAAAAATCATTGTGTTGAAAACCATTTGAATTTTCAAAATAGCCGTTTCGCGCCTAAAAGCTTAGCCCTATTTTCTATTTTATCTATTAATTCGAAAACGGCGTGGTGAATAAAATGTAACATTTTGCTCTTTCAGCGCCCTTTAGTAGATATTGTGTCCAGGTTCTCTAAGGTTTCGTGTCCAGGTTCTCTAAGGTTTCTTTTGAGGTAAAACTGAAAAATCTAACTTTGAATATTTTAGCGTTTGGGATTCCTGACTGAACTATAATTACTCCTTACTGATTTTTAACTATCCCTACACCTTGGGATATCAATGAGTTTTATCAATGTATTGAGTGGATAATAACTCTATCATGCTCCATCCCTCTTCTTATAGGCTTTGTTATGCAAATTAGATTGAAAAACAAAATTCATTTAATTCCCAAAATTGAATAGCAAAAAGCGCCCACATCTTCTCAAATTTGCATATTCATGTTAACTAAATAGGCGGAGTTAAAACTTTTAACAAGTAATAAATATTCAAAAGCAATGCAAACCTCCAAAACAGTTTACATGATTTCATATCGTTTGGTATTACTTAATGTAACATTAGAAAGGAAAGTTATGAATATCTAAGTCTGTTTAGAAGGAATCAAGTCAAATCCAGCCTTTGGCAATTTGACATTAGATCATTCAAATCAAACGCGAAAAATGACTTCAATTTGTTGCTCTATCAAAATACTCTGGTTTCACTGCATCACGCATAAATCTTTCGCCTTTTACTAAAGATTTCCGTGCAGTGGAACATTTTAAGAGATATCTCTATTTTTCTTAGCCCTGTTCTGCAGGGCTTTATTTGTCATCTACTAAATGAGAAAGTTACTCTGCACCTTAACCACATCACCTGCTGGACATTATTGGATCATCAGGATCAAGACGTATCAATTAGCGTCAGGATGTCTTGGGTCACACATTCATGATCAATGCCTCCATTCTTTAAGTTCATTTTCACACGTCACAAATTTGCATACTAAGACTGCAAAACGCTTTAAAATGTCAATTTTACCAATTAAAATGGAGTATTTTGTTATTTTAAAGCCCCCGAGTAGACATCGAGCCAATTTCGCTGATTACTTCTATAGGATTTTATTTGAGCTGAAATTTTGGAAAATTCCTAACATATTAAGCGTTTTGGGTTGCTGACTGAACATAAAATTTCTTTTGACTGAATTTTTAACTATCCATTAGCCTTTTTAAAGTGCGCCGGAAATTAGGAATGTCTATTAGGCTCTTTATATGTCCGCCGCCCTCTTCTTATAGGCTTTGTTATGTAAATTAGGATTAAAAGGTAAATTTTTACTAATCCTTAAAATTGAATAGCCTCCAATCTCCAAAATTTGCATATTCATGTGGTATTTAGGCGGAGTTACAACTGCACTTGATAAATATTCAAAGTAATGACAACCTCCGAAACAACTTACAAAGATTTCCGTGCAGTGGAACATTTTAAGAGATATCTCTTTTTTTCTTCTTTCTTTCTTTTTTTTTTCTTTCTAAGCCCTGTTCTCTAGGGTTGTATTTGTCATGTATTGGCATAAAAGTCATATTTCATCTTAACTACATCGAGTGCATGAAGGACATGGTGGAATGATCTGTATCGGGATCAAGACGTTACAATTAGTCCGGAAGCATGCCTATTAATAGTAACATTTATAACACACGAGAATATTGAATTCATGCAGCATATTGTTCAGATGTTGCGATATAATGCAATAGTTTCTAATTATGTACTTGAAATATTAAAAATCATTGTGTTGAAAACCATTTGAATTTTCAAAATAGCCGTTTCGCGCCTAAAAGCTTAGCCCTATTTTCTATTTTATCTATTAATTCGAAAACGGCGTGGTGAATAAAATGTAACATTTTGCTCTTTCAGCGCCCTTTAGTAGACATTGTGTCAAGGTTCTCTAAGGTTTCGTGTCCAGGTTCTCTAAGGTCTCTTTTGAGGTAAAACTGAAAAATCTAACTTTGAATATTTTAGCGTTTGGGATTCCTGACTGAACTTTAATTACTCCTTACTGATTTTCAACTATCCCTACACCTTGGGATATCAATGAGTTGTATCTATGTATTGAATGGATAATAACTCTATCATGCTCCATCCCTCTTCTTATAGGCTTTGTTATGCAAATTAGATTGAAAAGCAAAATTTATTTAATTCCCAAAATTTAATAGCAAAGAGCGCCCACATCTTCTCAAATTTGCATATTCATTTTTACTAAATAGGCGGAGTTAAAACTTTTAACAAGTAATTAATATTCAAAAGCAATGCAAACCTCCAAAACAGTTTACATGATTTCATATCGTTTGGTATTACTTTATGTAACATTAGAAAGGAAAGTTATGAATATCTAAGTCTGTTTAGAAGGAATCAAGTCAAATCCAGCCTTTGGCAATTTGACATTAGATCATTCAAATCAAACGCGAAAAATGACTTCAATTTGTTGCTCTATCAAAATACTCTGGTTTCACTGCATCACGCATAAATCTTTCGCCTTTTACTAAAGATTTCCGTGCAGTGGAACATTTTAAGAGATATCTCTATTTTTCTTAGCCCTGTTCTGCAGGGCTTTATTTGTCATCTAATAAATGAAAAAGTTACTCTGCACCTTAACCACATCACCTGCTGGACATTTTTGGATCATCAGGATCAAGACGTATCAATTAGCGTCAGGATGTCTTGGGTCACACATTCATGATCATGCCTCCATTCTTTAAGTTCATTTTCATACGTCACAAATTTGCATACTAAGACTGCCTAACGCTTTAAAATGTCAATTTTTACCAATTAAAATGGAGTATTTTGTTATTTTAAAGCCCCCGAGTAGACATCGAGCCAATTTCGCTGATTACTTCTATAGGATTTTATTTGAGCTGAAATTTTGGAAAATTCCTAACATATTAAGCGTTTTAAAGGGTTGCTGACTGAACATAAAATTTCTATTGACTGAATTTTTAACTATCCATTAGCCTTTTTAAAGTTCGCCGGAAATTAGGAATGTCTATTAGGCTCTTTATATGTCCGCCGCCCTCTTCTTATAGGCTTTGTTATGTAAATTAGGATTAAAAGGTTAATTTTTACTAATCCTTAAAATTGAATAGCCTCCAATCTCCAAAATTTGCATATTCATGTGGTATTTAGGCGGAGTTACAACTGCACTTGATAAATATTCAAAGTAATGACAACCTCCGAAACAACTTACAAAGATTTCCGTGCAGTGGAACATTTTAAGAGATATCTCTTTTTTTCTTCTTTCTTTCTTTTTTTTTTCTTTCTAAGCCCTGTTCTCTAGGGTTGTATTTGTCATGTATTGGCATACAAGTCATATTTCATCTTAACTACATCGAGTGCATGAAGGACATGGTGGAATGATCTGTATCGGGATCAAGACGTTACAATCAGTCCGGAAGCATGCCTATTAATAGTAACATTTAAAACACACGAGAACATTGAATTCATGCAGCATATTGTTCAGATGTTGCGATATAATGCAATAGTTTCTAATTATGTACTTGAAATATTAAAAATCATTGTGTTGAAAACCATTTGAATTTTCAAAATAGCCGTTTCGCGCCTAAAAGCTTAGCCCTATTTTCTATTTTATCTATTAATTCGAAAACGGCGTGGTGAATAAAATGTAACATTTTGCTCTTTCAGCGCCCTTTAGTAGATATTGTGTCCAGGTTCTCTAAGGTTTTGTGTCCAGGTTCTCTAAGGTCTCTTTTGAGGTAAAACTAAAAAATCTAACTTTGAATATTTTAGCGTTTGGGATTCCTGACTGAACTTTAATTACTCCTTACTGATTTTCAACTATCCCTACACCTTGGGATATCAATGAGTTTTATCTATGTATTGAATGGATAATAACTCTATCATGCTCCATCCCTCTTCTTATAGGCTTTGTTATGCAAATTAGATTGAAAAGCAAAATTTATTTAATTCCCAAATTTGAATAGCAAAGAGCGCCCACATCTTCTCAAATTTGCATATTCATGTTTTACTAAATAGGCGGAGTTAAAACTTTTAACAAGTAATTAATATTCAAAAGCAATGCAAACCTCCAAAACAGTTTACATGATTTCATATCGTTTGGTATTACTTTATGTAACATTAGAAAGGAAAGTTATGAATATCTAAGTCTGTTTAGAAGAAATCAAGTCAAATCCAGCCTTTGGCAATTTGACATTAGATCATTCAAATCAAAAGCGAAAAATGACTTCAATTTGTTGCTCTATCAAAATACTCTGGTTTCACTGCATCACGCATAAATCTTTCGCCTTTTACTAAAGATTTCCGTGCAGTGGAACATTTTAAGAGATATCTCTATTTTTCTTAGCCCTGTTCTCCAGGGCTTTATTTGTCATCTAATAAATGAAAAAGCTACTCTGCATCTGCAAGACATTATTGGATCATCAGGATCAAGACGTATCAATTAGCGTCAGGATAACTTGGGTTACACATTTATGATCATGCCTCCATTCTTTAAGTTCATTTTCATACGTCACAAATTTGCATACTAAGACTGCCTAACGCTTTAAAATGTCAATTTTTACCAATTAAAATGGAGTATTTTGTTATTTTAAAGCCCCCGAGTAGACATTGAGCCAATTTCGCTGATTATTTCTATAGGATTTTATTTGAGCTGAAATTTTGGAAAATTTCTAACATATTAAGCGTTTTGGGTTGCTGACTGAACATAAAATTTCTTTTGACTGAATTTTCAACTATCCATTAGCCTTTTTAAAGTGCGCCGGAAATTAGGAATGTATATTAAGCTTTTTATATGCCCGCCGCCCTCTTCTTATAGGCTTTGTTATGTAAATTAGGATTAAAAGGTAATTTTTTACTAATTCTTAAAATTGAATAGCCTCCAATCTCCAAAATTTGCATATTCATGTGGTAACTAGGAGGAGTTACAACTGCACTTGATAAATATTCAAAGTAATGACAACCTCCGAAACAACTTACAAAGATTTCCGTGCAGTGGAACATTTTAAGAGATATCTCTTTTTTTCTTCTTTCTTTATCTTTTTTTTCTTTCTAAGCCCTGTTCTCTAGGGTTGTATTTGTCATGTATTGGCATACAAGTCATATTTCATCTTAACTACATCGAGTGCATGAAGGACATGGTGGAATGATCTGTATCGGGATCAAGACGTTACAATCAGTCCGGAAGCATGCCTATTAATAGTAACATTTATAACACACGAGAATATTGAATTCATGCAGCATATTGTTCAGATGTTGCAATATAATGCAATAGTTTCTAATTATGTACTTGAAATATTAAAAATCATTGTGTTGAAAACCATTTAAATTTTCAAAATAGCCGTTTCGCGCCTAAAAGCTAGCCCTATTTTCTATTTTATCTATTAATTCGAAAACGGCGTGGTGAATAAAATGTAACATTTTGCTCTTTCAGCGCCCTTTTAGTAGATATTGTGTCCAGGTTCTCTAAGGTTTCTTTTGAGGTAAAACTGAAAAATCTAAGTTTGAATATTTTAGCGTTTGGAATTCCTGACTGAACTTTAATTACTCCTTACTGATTTTCAACTATCCCTACACCTTGGGATATCAATGAGTTTTATCTATGTATTGAATGGATAATAACTCTATCATGCTCCATCCCTCTTCTTATAGGCTTTGTTATGCAAATTAGATTGAAAAGCAAAATTTATTTAATTCCCAAAATTGAATAGCAAAGAGCGCCCACATCTTCTCAAATTTGCATATTCATGTTTTACTAAATAGGCGGAGTTAAAACTTTTAACAAGTAATTAATATTCAAAAGCAATGCAAACCTCCAAAACAGTTTACATGATTTCATATCATTTGGTATTACTTTATGTAACATTAGAAAGGAAAGTTATGAATATCTAAGTCTGTTTAGAAGGAATCAAGTCGAATCCAGCCTTTGGAAATTTGACATTAGATCATTTAAATCAAAAGCGAAAAATGACTTCAATTTGTTGCTCTATCAAAATACTCTGGTTTCACTGCATCACGCATAAATCTTTCGCCTTTTACTAAAGATTTCCGTGCAGTGGAACATTTTAAGAGATATCTCTATTTTTCTTAGCCCTGTTCTGCAGGGCTTTATTTGTCATCTAATAAATGAAAAAGCTACTCTGCATCTGCAAGACATTATTGGATCATCAGGATCAAGACGTATCAATTAGCGTCAGGATAACTTGGGTCACACATTTATGATCATGCCTCCATTCTTTAAGTTCATTTTCATACGTCACAAATTTGCATACTAAGACTGCCTAACGCTTTAAAATGTCAATTTTTACCAATTAAAATGGAGTATTTTGTTATTTTAAAGCCCCCGAGTAGACATCGAGCCAATTTCGCTGATTACTTCTATAGGATTTTATTTGAGCTGAAATTTTGGAAAATTCCTAACATATTAAGCGTTTTGGGTTGCTGACTGAACATAAAATTTCTTTTGACTGAATTTTTAACTATCCATTAGCCTTTTTAAAGTGCGCCGGAAATTAGGAATGTATATTAGGCTCTTTATATGCCCGCCGCCCTCTTCTTATAGGCTTTGTTATGTAAATTAGGATTAAAAGGTAATTTTTTACTAATTCTTAAAATTGAATAGCCTCCAATCTCCAAAATTTGCATATTCATGTGGTAACTAGGAGGAGTTACAACTGCACTTGATAAATATTCAAAGTAATGACAACCTCCAAAACAACTTACAAAGATTTCCGTGCAGTGGAACATTTTAAGAGATATCTCTTTTTTTCTTCTTTCTTTATCTTTTTTTTCTTTCTAAGCCCTGTTCTCTAGGGTTGTATTTGTCATCTATTGGCATAACAGTCATATTTCATCTTAACTACATCGAGTGCATGAAGGACATGGTGGAATGATCTGTATCGGGATCAAGACGTTACAATCAGTCCGGAAGCATGCCTATTAATAGTAACATTTATAACACACGAGAATATTGAATTCATGCAGCATATTGTTCAGATGTTGCGATATAATGCAATAGTTTCTAATTATGTACTTGAAATATTAAAAATCATTGTGTTGAAAACCATTTGAATTTTCAAAATAGCCGTTTCACGCCTAAAAGCTTAGCCCTATTTTCTATTTTATCTAATAATTCGAAAACGGCGTGGTGAATAAAATGTAACATTTTGCTCTTTCAGCGCCCTTTAGTAGATATTGTGTCCAGGTTCTCTAAGGTTTCTTTTGAGGTAAAACTGAAAAATCTAAGTTTGAATATTTTAGCGTTTGGGATTCCTGACTGAACTTTAATTACTCCTTACTGATTTTCAACTATCCCTACACCTTGGGATATCAATGAGTTTTATCTATGTATTGAATGGATAATAACTCTATCATGCTCCATCCCTCTTCTTATAGGCTTTGTTATGCAAATTAGATTGAAAAGCAAAATTCATTTAATTCCCAAAATTGAATAGCAAAGAGCGCCCACATCTTCTCAAATTTGCATATTCATGTTTTACTAAATAGGCGGAGTTAAAACTTTTAACAAGTAATAAATATTCAAAAGCAATGCAAACCTCCAAAACAGTTTACATGATTTCATATCGTTTGGTATTACTTTATGTAACATTAGAAAGAAGAGTTATGAATATCTAACTCTGTTTAGAAGGAATCAAGTCAAATCCAGCCTTTGGCAATTTGACATTAGATCATTCAAATCAAACGCGAAAAATGACTTCAATTTGTTGCTCTATCAAAATACTCTGGTTTCACTGCATCACGCATAAATCTTTCGCCTTTTACTAAAGATTTCCGTGCAGTGGAACATTTTAAGAGATATCTCTATTTTTCTTAGCCCTGTTCTGCAGGGCTTTATTTGTCATCTAATAAATGAAAAAGCTACTCTGCATCTGCAAGACATTATTGGATCATCAGGATCAAGACGTATCAATTAGCGTCAGGATAACTTGGGTCACACATTCATGATCATGCCTCCATTCTTTAAGTTCATTTTCATACGTCACAAATTTGCATACTAAGACTGCAAAACGCTTTAAAATGTCAATTTTTACCAATTAAAATGGAGTATTTTGTTATTTTAAAGCCCCCGAGTAGACATTGAGCCAATTTCACTGATGATTTCTATAGGATTTTATTTGAGCTGAAATTTTGGAAAATTTCTAAGATATTAAGCGTTTTGGGTTGCTGACTGAACATAAAATTTCTTTTGACTGAATTTTCAACTATCCCCTAGCCTTTTTAAAGTGCGCTGGAAATTAGGAATGTATATTAAGCTCTTTACATGCCCGCCGCCCTCTTCTCATAGGCTTTGTTTTGTAAATTAGGATTAAAAGTGACATTTAACTAATCCTTAAAATTGAATAGCAGAGAGCGCCTCCAATTTCCGAAATTTGCATATTCATGTTATAGATAGGCAGAGTTACAACATTTTACACCTGATAAATATACAAAGATTTATGTGCAGTGGAACATTTTAAGAGATGTTTTTTTTTATATCTCTTTTTTTTTTTCTAAGCCCTGTTCTCTAGAGGGCTTTAATTGTCATCTATTGGCATAAAAGTCATATTTCATCTTAACTACATCGAGTGCATGAAGGACATGATGGAATGATCTGTATCGGGATCAAGACGTAACAATCTGACAATTAGTGTCGTTGTTATGCACCAATGATAACTTGAGCCACTGTGCAAAATCATGCTTCTATTCTTTAAATCCATTCCTGTTTAGAAATGGTAAGTCAAATGCTTATCCGATTAGATTTTAGCAATATCATTTGTTTTTATTTTTATCAATTACATTTCAGATTTTTGTGTTGATTTTAAGCTACTTTTTACTATTTTTAACATTCTATCTTCTAAATAAGCTCAAATAGATTTTTGTCCATAGATTTTTTAAATTTTATTTCCAGTACAAAATACAGTTTCCTGATTAAATTTTTTGGCAATTTCCTTGAAAGTGGGTTAAAGGATAGTTAGTGGGTGCAATGTGAGACAAATTTTAGCAGCATAGTATCAGCAACTGTGAATATGATACTTCAATGAAAACAATCAAAACTGGTTTTGACAATTTTGTTGCGATTTATTATAGTTATCTCCACAATAAAAATAAACAAATATATAGACATCACCCCAATCCTCTTTTCAAGAAACATTTTAAAGGATAACTTCAGTGGCCAAGCTCATCTTGCATGAAAGAAGACTTAAAAGAAACAAAATGGTGAGAAAGACATTCAAACATCTTTTCTGGTAAGGAGATATTTACGTTTTAAGTTTGTTTGTCTTGAAATGACTGGTGTGAAAAGTCTACTATAGAATGTTGATGTCCTCATCTTTAATTCCTGAAGAATTTCTAATGTATTTTAAAGAAATTTAATTAAACTTTTTACCACTTGAATTTGTTTCTTCAAATTTCTGATTCTGTTTTGGTACTTTACTGAAATATCGTACGGCTTTTTAAGTCACAAAATCTCAGTCTTTGAGGAATGTGCGGGTGTGACATCACAAGGTTTTATTTCAATTGTTCTACAATTAAATTTCTGAAGAATTTCTAATGTAATTTAAAGAAACTTAATTAAACTTTTCTACAACTTGAATTTGTTTCTTCAAATTTCTGATTCCGTTTTGGTACTTTACTGAAATATCGTACGGCTTTTTAAGTCACAAAATCTCAGTCTTTGAGGAATGAAAGGGTGTGACATCACAATGTTTTATTTCAATTGTTCTACACAAATTAAACATATTCCTAATGAAATAAGATATAAAAGACGTTTCTTCACCATTTTATTTCTTTCAAATAACATGAAATTGTTGAACAATTGAACTTATCCATTAGGAAAATTTCGCCTATGGGTTTGAGATTCGGGAGCCAGGACCAATGTTGGCAGTTGCCCATAGGGACGAATATAGTTAAAAGGCCTACTTTGGAAAATTATTGCTTCGCCATTGTGGGCCCCCTTCCACAACGGCCCTCGGTTTCGGGCCCCTGGTAAATGACATGCTTTAATTGTGTTAAATGAATACTAAATGAATGTATATCTCCTATGTACTATGCAGGATTTGTGAGTGGATGGGTTTCAAATTGTTTTCAAGCTTCAAGAATGACCTACAATTTCATATAACTTTCAAAAGGGCACTTCCTGCCCCGTCCACCCCAACTTTCAAAAGGGCACCTCCTGCCCCTTACTCTATGGCAAAGAGGGTGGGAGGGGGGGGGGGTTAATATAACTTTCAAAAGGGTACTTCCTGCCCCGTCCACCCCAATTTTCAAAATGGCACCTTCTTCCCCTTACTCTATGGCAAGGAGGGAGAAGAGGGGGAGGGGGTGGGGGAAGTCGCCCCTTGTCCCAGTGGTTCTGATATCGCTGGATATAATATAATAACATACATCTAGTTGTCTATACATCTTTCAAGAAGTTCATGAACATAATTTTATTGTCAATTTTTATATTCTGAGAACACAAAAAGATTGGGCATTTTAAGAACAATTTTCTTATGAGGCCTAAAAGAATTGTATGTTTGTCGTTTCTTGTAGAAAATTGTGAGGGGCAGGCAGAAATTATTTTTTCTCCACATATCTCTGAAATGGAATATTTCCTGATGACACTTTTGACCAACACTGGCTCACTCAGGGTTTATAGCATCGAGAACACCTATAAAACAGAATTAAAACACTTCACTTCATTTTCAGATTGTTGGTTCCTTTTATTTTGCTCAGTTTTATATCTTACGCTTTTTGTGTGATTTGGGATTTTCTTTCCCTTGCCTGACACACTCAATACAAACAGGCAAAACAGCTTCGTATTCTATCAGTCAATCAAAAGCTCTTGTGGGCGGTGGCTTCATTTTCTCCACAGTAACAGCAGCAATCAACAGGCAAAAGTGGTTGCCACGCTATTTTGTGGGGATTTTTGAAATTATATAAAGTGTAGGGATTTTTGAAATTGATGATTTTTTTTTTTTTTAACGCTGCCCCTATTTTTCAGCGAATTAGGGGCGGCGGAGGAAGGCAAACAACTTTTTTTTTTTAGGCCTTATTTTTAATGCATTTTAAAGAAAATTAAATGAACTTTTTTTACCATTGAATTTGTTTCTTCAAACTTTCTTCAGGTGATAAATTATAATTACTTGCTATAATTAATGATGTTATAATGGTTTTGAAGCCACAATCAAGAATCGGAAACAAAAATGTTTAGTGGAAGTTCCGATGCATTCTTTCATTTTGGTTGAGTTTCAAGTTTTATACTAACTGGTATTGCATATCACAAAATATGCTAAAATAACATATTCATAAGTATGCTCACCATGTACATGATACATTAAGAAAATAGAACCTGCTGATTTATTTTATATTAGGCCCCCCCTCCCCACTTTAAGCATGCAATAGCCAATGCATGACATCACCACCAATGGGTTATCTGTGTACCACATATGACCTGTATCCAATGTATTGTACTCTAGTTAATGTATTTACAAGCTCTTTTTTTAGCAAAACCAATTAAGTCCCACCCACAATCTATATTAGTGGTATTCAACATTTTCATACCATGAACATGTACACACTAGCTAACATCATAAGTGTACCAAATATGAAACAAAACAGATATGCAGTTATTAAAATAAGAGCAGTTCAAGATTTTTACATTAAGCCCCGCCTGACTCATTAATATGCACAACATCACCACCAAAACAATAGGGCACATCTATGGACCATGGGCTATATGTATACCACATATGACATGACATTAACATCCCCTCCAAAGGACGGTGTACATGGGATGGTGGACGGTGTACCGCTGTACCATTCTTGAGATATGTTTACGAGCTGGCAGTCGCATACACACACACACACCATTACACACACACATATGCCATCATGACCACATAGGTTCCCGATGCTATTGCATCAGAACCAAAAATTAAACGACGAATCATTAATCAGCTGCACTTAACAACCAACACATCCTCATTATATGAAAGACAAGTTATTATTTCCTTTTTTAATAGATATTTCGTTTCCGAGTTTAACTGATCAAATTTAAAAATTAAAATGCAGTATTCATCAAAAAGTATAAGATCGAAGTCCTCCCTAAGATCTACATTTTAATATTTTTTTTTAATATTGTACTTTTAATTCAGCCATAGATGATCTACATAACACCCTTCTCCACCAGATTATTGTTATGGGGTATGATCAAGTTATACAAATTCTTAGATACAACTGTGCTACTTTGAACTGATGACATCACAAATTTACTGTAAAATGGTTTTATTTTAAACCAATTTTGGTGTTGCCACACAATCTAATTAACGTTGCCTCTTAGTGTCAACTTTTGTTTTGCTACTAAATCTTTCCTTTGAACAAGAGAGGGGGCCAGGTAAAAATGTCATTGGGATGGGGGTGGGGTCATGGGTGGCAGAAGAATTTCCAATTAGTGAAAATATTTTTCAATAACTATATAACATATTTCTTTTGTACTTTAGCCACTAAATTTGGTTCTAAATGGTACAGAGTTTAGTTAACTAAAGATAAGTATGCATGATTGACTCTTAATCAATGAAATGAGAATTTATGTTTGTTTGTTTGTTTGATGAGGGCTCAACAGCACCACGACAAGGAGGGTCAAATTGTGCCTGAGAGGTCAGATCATTCTAGAGGTAGGAAGGAAAGGAAACAGGGGGAGATTTAGAGAAATTCAAGAACAAAAGGTCAGAAAGCTAGGATCGAGAGGGGAGGTGCATGGTTGAAACAAAAACAAAGTAGAGAGGGGGTGGAAGAGGAGAATTAAATATGGTTGTAGTGGGAAGCATGATGAAGGAAGGAGATAATTTTATCCGGAGGATTATTCTGGAAGAACTCAGTAATTGAGTTGTGGGGAGCGAGGGAAGCTCTGGAAAGGTTGTACAGGGGGCAAGCAAGCAAGGAGAACGTGATGGACTGTGAGGGTGCAGTGGCAATTGTTACAGAGGGGTAGAAGGGAGCCAATAAGAAGGTGGGAGTGAGTGAGGTGGGTGTGGCCAATTCTAAGACGGGTAATATGAACATTGTCGATACGAGAGAGGTTGTTGTTCTCACACATAATACAGAAAATAATGAAAAGTTTAGAAAAATAAAAGCCACTTTTTCATTTCTTGCCATGATGCAGTCACAGCCCACATTGTATGATACATTCATTGATATTTGAAAGATTGACTAAGGTATAGAGCCTAAGGTATGCCACCTTTTCAAATCTGACTTTAAATAATATCACATGGCTGAAATTCACATGTTCATAATGGACAAATTGTATACTGGGAAATCTTATCGACCAATCAAATACTGTTGGATTCTTGGCCGTCAGCACTATTCATGCACGGTATGGGACCAAGCGTAGGAAATAAGTGCTTCCCAATGCTTGCTAAAAATAAAAGTAATACACACGAGCACTGTTAAATACATATAATGTTGCTCCAGTGACTGCAACTGATTGTTCAAGTAACAAAGGGGAAGTTCCCCAGCAGTTGATTGGTTGAGTAACAAAAGGGAATTTCCCAGCAGTTGATTGGTTTGGTAACAAAGGGGAAGTTTCCCAGCATTTGATTGGTTGAGTAACAAAGGGGAAGTTTCCCAGCATTTGATTGGTTGGGTAACAAAGGGGAAGTTCCCCAGCATTTGTTCGGTTGGGTAACAAAGGGGAAGTTTCCCAGCATTTGATTGGTTGTGTGACAAAGGGGAAGTTTCCCAGCATTTGATTGGTTGGGTAACAAAGGGGAAGTTTCCCAGCATTTGATTGGTTGGGTAACAAAAGGGAAGTTTCCCAGCATTTGATTGGTTGGGTAACAAAGGGGAAGTTCCCCAGCAACTGATTGCTTGGGTAACAAAGGGGAAGTTTCCCAGCATTTGATTGGTTGGGAAACAAAGGGGAAGTTCCCCAGCATTTGATTGGTTGGGTAACAAAGGGGAAGTTCCCCAGCAACTGATTGCTTGGGTAACAAAGGGAAAGTTTCCCAGCATTTGATTGGTTGGGAAACAAAGGGGAAGTTCCCCAGCATTTGTTCGGTTGGGTAACAAAGGGGAAGTTTCCCAGCATTTGATTGGTTGGGTAACAAAGGGGAAGTTTCCCAGCATTTGTTCGGTTGGGTAACAAAGGGAAAGTTTCCCAGCATTTGTTCGGTTGGGTAACAAAGGGGAAGTTTCCCAGCATTTGATTGGTTGGGTAACAAAGGGGAAGTTCCCCAGCAACTGATTGCTTGGGTAACAAAGGGAAAGTTTCCCAGCATTTGATTGGTTGGGAAACAAAGGGGAAGTTCCCCAGCATTTGTTAGGTTGGGTAACAAAGGGAAGTTTCCCAGCATTTGATTGGTTGGGTAACAAAGGGAAGTTCCCCAGCAACTGATTGCTTGGGTAACAAAGGAAAGTTTCCCAGCATTTGATTGGTTTGAGAAACAAAGGGGAAGTTCCCCAGCATTTGTTCGGTAACAAAGGGGAAGTTTCCCAGCATTTGATTGGTTGGGTAACAAAGGGGAAGTTTCCCAGCATTTGATTGGTTGGGAAACAAAGGGGAAGTTCCCCAGCATTTGTTCGGTTGGGTAACAAAGGGGAAGTTTCCCAGCATTTGATTGGTTGGGTAACAAAGGGGAAGTTCCCCAGCATTTAATTGGTTGGGTAACAAAGGGGAAGTTCCCCAGCATTTGTTCGGTTGGGTAACAAAGGGGAAGTTTCCCAGCATTTGATTGGTTGGGTAACAAAGGGGAAGTTCCCCAGCAGCTGATTGGTTGGGAAACAAAGGGAAAGTTCCCCAGCATTTGATTGGTTGGGAAACAAAGGGGAAGTTCCTCAGCATTTGATTGGTTGGGAAACAAAGAGGAAGTTCCTCAGCATTTGATTGGTTGGGTAACAAAGGGGAAGTTTCCCAGCAGCTGATTGGTTAGGGTAACAAAGAGGAAGTTCCCAGCATTTGATTGGTTGGGTAACAAAGGGAAGTTTCCCAGCATTTGATTGGTTGGGAAACAAAGGGAAGTTTCCCAGCATTTGATTGGTTGGGTAACAAGGGAAGTTCCCAGCAACTGATTGCTTGGTAACAAAGGAAAGTTCCCCAGCATTTAATTGGTTGGGTAACAAAGGGAAGTTCCCCAGCATTTGTTCGGTTGGGTAACAAAGGGAAGTTTCCCAGCATTTGATTGGTTGGGTAACAAAGGAAGTTTCCCAGCATTTGATTGGTTGGGTAACAAAGGGAAGTTCCCAGCAGCTGATTGGTTGGGAAACAAAGGGAAAGTTCCCCAGCATTTGATTGGTTGGGAAACAAAGGGGAAGTTCCTCAGCATTTGATTGGTTGGGAAACAAAGAGGAAGTTCCTCAGCATTTGATTGGTTGGGTAACAAAGGGGAAGTTTCCCAGCAGCTGATTGGTTGGGTAACAAAGAGGAAGTTCCCCAGCATTTGATTGGTTGGGTAACAAAGGGGAAGTTTCCCAGCATTTGATTGGTTGGGAAACAAAGGGGAAGTTTCCCAGCATTTGATTGGTTGGGTAACAAAGGGGAAGTTCCCCAGCAACTGATTGCTTGGGTAACAAAGGGAAAGTTCCCCAGCATTTAATTGGTTGGGTAACAAAGGGGAAGTTCCCCAGCATTTGATTGGTTGGGTAACAAAGGGGAAGTTCCCCAGCAGCTGATTGGTTGGGTAACAAAGGGGAAGTTTCCCAGCATTTGATTGGTTGGGTAACAAAGGGGAAGTTTCCCAGCATTTGATTGGTTGGGTAACAAAAGGGAAGTTTCCCAGCATTTGATTGGTTGGGTAACAAAGGGGAAGTTCCCCAGCAACTGATTGCTTGGGTAACAAAGGGAAGTTTCCCAGCATTTGATTGGTTGGGTAACAAAGGGGAAGTTCCCCAGCATTTGATTGGTTGGGTAACAAAGGGGAAGTTCCCCAGCAACTGATTGCTTGGGTAACAAGGAAAGTTTCCCAGCATTTGATTGGTTGGGAAACAAAGGGAAGTTCCCCAGCATTTGTTGGGAAACAAAGGGAAAGTTCCAGCATTTGATTGGTTGGAGGTTGGGTAACAAAGGGAAGTTTCCCAGCATTTGATTGGTTGGTTAGGTAACAAAGGGAAGTTTCCAGCATTTGTTAGTTGGGTAACAAGGGAAGTTTCCCAGCATTTGATTGGGTAACAAAGGGAAAGTTTCCCAGCATTTGTTCAAAGGAAGGTTGGGTTCCTCAGCATTTGATTGGTTGGGAACAAAGGGGAAGTTTCCCAGCATTTGATTGGTTGGGTAACAAAGGGAAGTTCCCAGCAACAAAGAGAAGTTCCCCAGATTGATTGGGTAACAAAGGGAAAGTTTCCCAGCATTTGATTGGTTGGGAAACAAAGGGAAGTTTCCCAGCATTTGTTGGTTGCATTTGGTAACAAAGGGAGCAGGTTTCCCCCAGCATTTGATTGGTTGGGTAACAAAGGGGATTGAAGTTCCCCAGCAACTGATTGTTGGGTAACAAGGGGATTTCCTCAGGTAACAAGGAAAGTTTCAAGCATTTGATTGGTTGGGAAACAAAGGGAAGTTCCCCAGCATTTGTTGGTAACAAAGGGAAGTTTCCCAGCATTTGATTGGTTGGGTAACAAAGGGAAGTTTCCCAGCATTTGATTGGATTTGTTGGAAACAAGGGGAAGTTCCCCAGCATTTGATTGGTTGAACAAAGGGGAGACCCAGCAACTGATTGGTTGGGTAACCCCAGCATTTGATTGGTTGGGTAACAAAGAAGTTCCCCAGCATTTGATTGGTTGGGTAACAAAGGGAAGTTTCCCAGCATTTGATTGGTTTAATTGGTAACAAAGGGAAGTTCCCCAGCAGCTGATTGGTTGGGTAACAAAGGGAAGTTTCCCAGCATTTGATTGGTTGGGTAACAAAGGGAGCTGATTGGTTCCCAGCATTTTATTGGTTGGGTAACAAGGAAGTTCCCAGCATTTGATTGGTTGGGTAACAAAGGGAAGTTTCCCAGCATTTGATTGGTTGGGTAACAAAGGAAGTTCCCCAGCAACTGATTGGTTGGGAAACAAATTGGTTGGAAAGTTCCCAGCATTTGATTGGTTGGGAAACAAAGGGGAAGTTCCTCAGCATTTGATTGGTTGGGAAACAAAGAGGAAGTTCCTCAGCATTTGATTGGTTGGGTAACAAAGGGGAAGTTTCCCAGCAGCTGATTGGTTGGGTAACAAAGAGGAAGTTCCCCAGCATTTGATTGGTTGGGTAACAAAGGGGAAGTTTCCCAGCATTTGATTGGTTGGGAAACAAAGGGGAAGTTTCCCAGCATTTGATTGGTTGGGTAACAAAGGGGAAGTTCCCCAGCAACTGATTGCTTGGGTAACAAAGGGAAAGTTCCCCAGCATTTAATTGGTTGGGTAACAAAGGGGAAGTTCCCCAGCATTTGTTCGGTTGGGTAACAAAGGGGAAGTTTCCCAGCATTTGATTGGTTGGGTAACAAAGGGGAAGTTTCCCAGCATTTGATTGGTTGGGTAACAAAGGGGAAGTTCCCCAGCAGCTGATTGGTTGGATTGTAACAAAGGAAGTTCCCCAAGCTGATTGGTTGGGAAACAAAGGGAAAGTTTCCCAGCATTTGATTGGTTGGGTAACAAAGGGGAAGTTCCCCAGCAGCTGATTGGTTGGGAAACAAAGGGAAAGTTCCCCAGCATTTGATTGGTTGGGAAACAAAGGGGAAGTTCCTCAGCATTTGATTGGTTGGGAAACAAAGGGGAAGTTCCTCAGCATTTGATTGGTTGGGTAACAAAGGGGAAGTTTCCCAGCAGCTGATTGGTTGGGTAACAAAGAGGAAGTTCCCCAGCATTTGATTGGTTGGGTAACAAAGGGGAAGTTTCCCAGCATTTGATTGGTTGGGAAACAAAGGGGAAGTTTCCCAGCATTTGATTGGTTGGGTAACAAGGGAAGTTCCCAGCAACTGATTGCTTGGGTAACAAAGGAAAGTTCCCAGCATTTAATTGGTTGGGTAACAAAGGAAGTTCCCAGCATTTGATTGGTTGGGTAACAAAGGGGAAGTTCCCCAGCAGCTGATTGGTTGGGTAACAAAGGGGAAGTTCCCCAGCAACTGATTGCTTGGGTAACAAAGGGAAAGTTTCCCAGCATTTGATTGGTTGGGTAACAAAGGGGAAGTTCCCCAGCATTTGATTGGTTGGGTAACAAAGGGGATGTTCCCCAGCAACTGATTGCTTGGGTAACAAAGGGGAAGTTCCCCAGCATTTGATTGGTTGGGTAACAAAGGGGAAGTTCCCCAGCAACTGATTGCTTGGGTAACAAAGGGAAAGTTCCCAGCATTTAATTGGTTGGGTAACAAAGGGAAGTTCCCAGCATTTGTTTGGTTGGGTAACAAAGGGGAAGTTTCCCAGCATTTGATTGGTTGGGTAACAAAGGGGAAGTTCCCCAGCAGCTGATTGGTTGGGAAACAAAGGGAAAGTTCCCCAGCATTTGATTGGTTGGGAAACAAAGGGGAAGTTCCCCAGCAGCTGATTGGTTGGGAAACAAAGGGAAAGTTTCCCAGCATTTGATTGGTTGGGTAACAAAGGGGAAGTTTCCCAGCATTTGATTGGTTGGGTAACAAAGGGGAAGTTTCCCAGCATTTGATTGGTTGGGTAACAAAGGGGAAGTTTCCCAGCATTTGATTGGTTGGGTAACAAAGGGGAAGTTCCCCAGCAGCTGATTGGTTGGGAAACAAAGGGAAAGTTTCCCAGCATTTGATTAGTTGGTAACAAAGGGAAGTTCCCAGCAGCTGATTGGTTGGGAAACAAAGGGAAAGTTCCCCAGCATTTGATTGGTTGGGAAACAAAGGGGAAGTTCCTCAGCATTTGATTGGTTGGGAAACAAAGGGGAAGTTCCTCAGCATTTGATTGGTTGGGTAACAAAGGGGAAGTTTCCCAGCAGCTGATTGGTTGGGTAACAAAGAGGAAGTTCCCCAGCATTTGATTGGTTGGGTAACAAAGGGGAAGTTTCCCAGCATTTGATTGGTTGGGAAACAAAGGGGAAGTTTCCCAGCATTTGATTGGTTGGGTAACAAAGGGGAAGTTCCCCAGCAGCTGATTGGTTGGGAAACAAAGGGAAAGTTCCCCAGCATTTGATTGGTTGGGAAACAAAGGGGAAGTTCCTCAGCATTTGATTGGTTGGGAAACAAAGAGGAAGTTCCTCAGCATTTGATTGGTTGGGTAACAAAGGGAAGTTTCCCAGCAGCTGATTGGTTGGGTAACAAAGAAGTTCCCCAGCATTTGATTGGTTGGGTAACAAAGGAAGTTTCCCAGCATTTGATTGGTTGGGAAACAAAGGGGAAGTTTCCCAGCATTTGATTGGTTGGGTAACAAAGGGGAAGTTCCCCAGCAACTGATTGCTTGGGTAACAAAGGGAAAGTTCCCCAGCATTTAATTGGTTGGGTAACAAAGGGGAAGTTCCCCAGCATTTGTTCGGTTGGGTAACAAAGGGGAAGTTTCCCAGCATTTGATTGGTTGGGTAACAAAGGGGAAGTTTCCCAGCATTTGATTGGTTGGGTAACAAAGGGGAAGTTCCCCAGCAGCTGATTGGTTGGGAAACAAAGGGAAAGTTCCCCAGCATTTGATTGGTTGGGAAACAAAGGGGAAGTTCCTCAGCATTTGATTGGTTGGGTAACAAAGGGGAAGTTCCCCAGCAACTGATTGCTTGGGTAACAAAGGGAAAGTTCCCCAGCATTTAATTGGTTGGGTAACAAAGGGGAAGTTCCCCAGCATTTGTTTGGTTGGGTAACAAAGGGGAAGTTTCCCAGCATTTGATTGGTTGGGTAACAAAGGGGAAGTTCCCCAGCAGCTGATTGGTTGGGAAACAAAGGGAAAGTTCCCCAGCATTTGATTGGTTGGGAAACAAAGGGGAAGTTCCCCAGCAGCTGATTGGTTGGGAAACAAAGGAAAGTTCCCAGCATTTGATTGGTTGGGAAACAAAGGGAAGTTCTCAGCATTTGATTGGTTGGGAAACAAAGGGAAGTTCCTCAGCATTTGATTGGTTGGGTAACAAAGGGAAGTTTCCCAGCAGCTGATTGGTTGGGTAACAAAGAGGAAGTTCCCCAGCATTTGATTGGTTGGGTAACAAAGGGAAGTTTCCCAGCATTTGATTGGTTGGGAAACAAAGGGAAGTTTCCCAGCATTTGATTGGTTGGGTAACAAAGGGAAGTTCCCAGCAACTGATTGCTTGGGTAACAAGGAAAGTTCCCCAGCATTTAATTGGTTGGGTAACAAAGGGAAGTTCCCAGCATTTGTTGGTTGGGTAACAAGGGCATTTGAAGTTTCCCAGCATTTGATTGGTTGGGTAACAAGGGAAGTTTCCCAGCATTTGATTGGTTGGGTAACAAAGGGAAGTTCCCCAGCAGCTGATTGGTTGGGGAAACAAGGAAAGTTCCCAGCATTTTGATTGGTTGGGAAACAAAGGGAAGTTCCTCAGCATTTTGATTGGTTGGGTAACAAAGGGAAGTTCCCCAGCAACTGATTGCTTGGGTAACAAAGGGAAAGTTCCCCAGCATTTAATTGGTTGGGTAACAAAGGGGAAGTTCCCCAGCATTTGTTTGGTTGGGTAACAAAGGGGAAGTTTCCCAGCATTTGATTGGTTGGGTAACAAAGGGGAAGTTCCCCAGCAGCTGATTGGTTGGGAAACAAAGGGAAAGTTCCCCAGCATTTGATTGGTTGGGAAACAAAGGGGAAGTTCCCCAGCAGCTGATTGGTTGGGAAACAAAGGGAAAGTTTCCCAGCATTTGATTGGTTGGGTAACAAAGGGGAAGTTTCCCAGCATTTGATTGGTTGGGTAACAAAGGGGAAGTTTCCCAGCATTTGATTGGTTGGGTAACAAAGGGGAAGTTTCCCAGCATTTGATTGGTTGGGTAACAAAGGGGAAGTTCCCCAGCAGCTGATTGGTTGGGAAACAAAGGGAAAGTTTCCCAGCATTTGATTGGTTGGGTAACAAAGGGGAAGTTCCCCAGCAGCTGATTGGTTGGGAAACAAAGGGAAAGTTCCCCAGCATTTGATTGGTTGGGAAACAAAGGGGAAGTTCCTCAGCATTTGATTGGTTGGGAAACAAAGGGGAAGTTCCTCAGCATTTGATTGGTTGGGTAACAAAGGGGAAGTTTCCCAGCAGCTGATTGGTTGGGTAACAAAGAGGAAGTTCCCCAGCATTTGATTGGTTGGGTAACGAAGGGGAAGTTCCCCAGCATTTGATTGGTTGGGTAACGAAGGGGAAGTTCCCCAGCATTTGATTGGTTGACATTTTGGAATAATCAAGTGTCGCTGAAATCGGTTTGTAAAGATCTATACATACAAATATATTGAATCCTTTGTGCTTTCTACCAAACTGTCTATTACAGCCTAGTGATAGGACACACAATCAATGCTACCCGTAGAAGTCACTTCCAAGAATACACATCCAATATCTCTGCAATGTTAACTGACCTTTCAAGCACATGAGAAACAAATAATTGGGTGGACGGATCGTTCTGGTAATAAGGAACGAGGTCCAAATATCCTGCACACTAAGATACTTTTTTCTGCAGGGAAAGGGGCATGGAGAAACGGACCAAGATTTGATTTTCCCACAAAACCTAACGTTCTCCCCATCTGTCGCAAGATAGAAGTGAGCTTAGTGAGCAACACTTTGTCCAGTTCTGGCATCCTACAGATAAGAATTCATCCAGTACGTGTTACAGATAAGAGGTAATAAGTTTGTCTCCTCCCAATGTCTTCATTTATCCAAGACATTCCTCTATGCTCCGAAGTCTTGAGATGCTGCTAGGAACTGGATTTTGCTAGAAGGAATTCTGCCAACGCTTGGAGGGCTTTGCCTCTATGTGAGATCTTGTTCTTGATCTCTTTATTCATTTCTGCATAGCTGGAAAGACATAACATATAAATAAAACAAATCATCATAAAACTAATAATACTTTACTAATTATTAATAGTTCTCATATAGTGTTTTTTAAATAAGTATGCATACTCTAAAAAAACATTATAAATATGGAAATTTCTTAGGTTCAAAATTATAGCCACACACAGCCCACAATCTGCACTATTACCCTCCTCCGATCCCTGAGCACCAAGAAAGGTGGCACAAGGTCCCATTTAAAAACAAATTGATACGACTCAAACAAGAATTGAGCCCAGATTTTTCAGCCTGGGAAGCGGGCGCTCTACTGTGGTGAACAGTTGGTTAATGTACAGTAAGTGGTAAGGGCTGTAAGATTGGATTCCACATAGTAAGGTATGTCTGCTAATCTGTAAGATACTTTAGGATGCTCATTCTCAGTCAAAATTTGATCAAAGATGTTTCAATATTTCCTTCAGAATGATATTTTCTGTATTCTATCTACAACTTTCTTGGGAAGAAAACTTGCATGATCTATTTAGAAAAAGACACTTTGTGTTGAAACTTTCACTCCTGTAAATTGAATCACTCCTGTAAATTGAAATTTTAATTTCATCTAATTACAAAATGAAAGATAGAAACAGCTTCTATTTTCAAAATTGTCAAAATGGACTGAATAAAGCCTTCACATTGCCATTATACTCCTTTTTTGGTAGTTGAAAAAACTCTGTACCAGAATAGCTAGCAAAATTTTTGTTTGCTATTCTGGTACAGAGTGTATTAAGTACCAAAATAGGAGTGTAAAGTTAGGGCTTTATTGCAGTCCATTTTGACAATAGAAATCCATTTTGAAAATAGAAGCTGTTTAGAAAGCAGATTGTATCTTACGTCTCTTGAAAGCCATCTGGTTGGAAGCATGGATCCCATCCAAAGTCAGTTTGTCCTCTTGGTTCCACAATGATACCCTGCAAATGGGGAAAAGATCATGAAGTTTATTATCACTTATTTTCCAAGGAACATTCCATCAGATTACTGTCAGCAGGGTAAGGGATTCCTAAGAAAATCGAAAAACATGAAAACTGGTTGCAAGGTGACAGTTGGGTCACAGTGTATACAGGAATGGAAGCTCATAAGACATTGCTATTTTTATAACTTGGTCAACTTGCAACCAGTGGCGGAACCAGGATTTTGATGCTGGTGGGGGTAGGGCGAGAGAAGGGCAATTTTGTCAAATGGGAGTGGGGAAAAGCCTATAATCAGACAAAATATGTCACTTTACCAAAAAAAAAAATTGGGGGGGAGTGGTAGATAAATCCCCCCCTTTAGCAACACCACTGCTTGCAACCCCCATTTTCTTTGTCCAACATGTTAAAAGTTAAATCCATTCTCAAGCTATGAAGGTCCATCAGGCTGGTGCTGATCCCCAGTTTTTTTACTAAGGGGCGGAAGAAAGCACATGGCTACTCCTTGACAGGACAACTTCCCAGCAATACTGGTCCTCATTTACAACTGAGTGGACTGAAGCAAGAAGAGAAGTCTTGCTCTCAGACACAATGCAACGCTCATGTTGATAGGAGTAAAATTGGTACCTTTCAAATACAAGCATTACTCATTTTCCAACATGCAAACAAGCAACATTCACATCTTGATTTTTCAATCATATCTTATTTCTCTTGATGTTACCTGCATATTTCAGACAAAAACCTTTTGTTCTTCTGATCCTAATCTGCCACTTTGAAAGGGTTGAAAAACTACATCTAAACCCTCTTGATGAGGGAGGTGAGTAATTGTAGACCCCACAATCTTTTGGCATGATAAGGGGTTAATTTGGCTCAATACATGGGTCCACAGGCACCTCTTAGAAGATGCCACATACAGTGTACACAAAAGAAGTTCAAGAACTCCTGCATACATAAACATTACACAATGATGCATAAGAGGTGTTGTGGCTCAGTGCTTAAACAGCTTCTATTTTCAAAATGGATTTCTATTGTCAAAATGGACTGGAATAAAGCCTTCAAATTACCATTATACTCCTTTTTCGGTACTTTAAAAACTCTGTACCAGAATAGCTAAAAAATTCTTGTTTGCTATTCTGATACATAGTTTATAAAGTAACAAACAAGGAGTAAATGGTAATGTGAGGGCTTTATACCAGTCCATTTTGACGATAGAAATCCATTTTAAAAATAGAAGCTGTTGTTATGGAGTCATGCTCGTATTCGAGAGGTACCGAGTTCGATTCCCATCGTGAGCTGCATTGTGTCCTTGAGCAAGACACTCAACTTGCTTCAGTCCACTTAGCTGTAAAATGGGTACCAGCACTGCTGAGGAGTTAATCTGTGATGGACTGGTGTCCCGTCCAGATGGAGTAATGTACTCTCATCCGCTTGCGCCATGGAAACCGGTGATAAGTACCGACTCAATGAGCCTAATGGCTCGAATGAATTTAGCTAACACAATGACGCTCCTGACAAATTTCAACTGCTTGAAAAACCTTATTAATATAAGTAGAAGAAAAAGGCAAAGCATAAACTTACAGGTGTTTTCCCATGGAATAATTTGATTCCATCATTTGGATTTCCTGAACTGTAGGCAAACGTACACAGCGCATACGCCGATTTATCTTCCCATCCCGTTAACATACGATGCAGTCCTGGAAAAATGGTCAAGAAGAAATTTCATTGGTTAATTCTTTTCTGGGTTTTCTCTAAATGGTGCAGATGGCCAGGGCCAGATTAAGGGTTTTGGGGCCTGGAACCTATCCACTTAGGGGGGAGGGAGGGGGCCATTTTAAACAGCTCAGATATTACAATGTCACACTTTAACATAGGCTCTATTCACTCATTTATTCATCTATTTCTTTGTCTACTTTTATTAATTTTAATTTTTCATTTGGGGCCCCCTGGTCGGGGGTCACTAACCTATAGGTTACCTAGGTTATTGATTAATCCACCCCTGCAGATGGCACATCCTACCAGCATGAAAGGAAACCAGAATCAAAGAACTTATATCAGAAAATTTTCAAGTCCTAAGTAAAACATTATCAAGTAGCATAAAAGTTATGATGCCTGAAAATTCCAGAAGCTGCACAACCGGCAATTTATTATTGTTTATAAAATTTCTATGGAGTATTTGCAATGTCATGAAACTTGCATTAAATTCCTGTAATTCAAAGCCGTCAGTACTTGGCTTGGACCATTTTTACAACAGGTAAATTTCTTAACAAAGGGAAAAAATCTATGTAAATTTTTCTTGTTTTTTATCCCTTTTTTTATGCATTTTAAAACAATTAAACACAGAAATTTTATTTTTACAAAATTTATGTTTTTGGCATCATGGGTATATGCATATTTAATGCACGGTTTAAAGGATTTTGCACTCATGAATGACCCAGGTCGGGTCGGGTCGAGTTGGGTCATTCTACTTGGGCCAAAGTCCTTTGACTCATGCAATAAATACGCATATAAACACTCCGCCTCAACATTAATCTTTAATTATTTTTTGCTACTTTTATGGTTTTGAATGTATTTTACAGTAATCAATCAATGTTACATCTAGATGTCCATACACCTTTAACAATTGTCTTAATCTTTCTTAAAATCACCCTACAGCTTTAATTTTTTTTGCTACTTTTATGGTTTTGAATGTATTTTACAGTAATCAATCAATGTTACATCTAGACGTCCATACACCTTTAACAATTGTCTTAAGTGACTGCCATGACTTAAAATCACCCTACAGGTCTATGGACAGGTAGAGGCAACATTAACTAAATTGATGTAAAATCGACTAAAAAACAAAGAAAGCTAAAAATTAATCAAAATCGGTTAAAAATTGGCTATTTTTCAGCTTTTTGTGCAAATATGCAAATTTTTGTGTTACTCTTGTGATGTATGAACAACCCTCGACCATGTTCCCTCATTTCCAAAATGTTGATCACCAAAATAGTAAAGTCACTCGCCAAAAACTGTTACATTGTAAGTCATGTTAGTGGTTCTCTAAATTACATCAAAGTCCCCACAACGTAAAGTAAAACACAAACACAAATGATTAAGAGTATCACCAAACATATTTCACCAGTGTTTTAACTTCTCTCTCAGACTTCTCGCCGTCAAGCGGAGTTCACAACAATATTCATACAAATTAATTATCAATCAGATAAAACATTAACAGCCAACCTGAGAGGACAGTAAGTCTTGACCGAACAAAGATCATGCTGGAACTGACTATTCTAGTCAAAGTTAGATTTTTTGGGTAGTTTCTGACATCATTACACACCCACACTCTTACACCAATCAAAAGTTCTCTAATTTGCATAAGCCACAACTTACCAACACCAATCATCATCTTACACATTCTCTCCAATCAGCACATCAATTTGGTCACTTGCCCTTCTTTGTCAGCAGGTACCCTTTACACTTATTCATATTTGTGTATTTATGACGTGAATAATGTCCAGTTGATATATACCATTTAGCAAGAAATAGAATTGCATAAAATAACAAACTCATGTGATGATACATAGCCTTCAAAAATCAAAGTTGTACTGAGTGTGTCATAAAGTGACTATTTAAGTTATGATACAGAGAAACAATACATCACAAAAACGCACAATTATCGGAAGTAAAGACTGATCGCAAAGCAAACAAAATTATCATGATCATTTTTAATCAGAAAAATGATCATAATTTTTTTCAGGCATCTCTCTGCATGTATTACGTGCGCCAACTGGCTAACAGGACTACTCAAGTCCGTATGATACTGTTGCTCAGTGATATGACATCGTACTTGAATTGTATCGGTGCCATGGGGCTTGTGGGGACAGAGTTAGTGTAAAAAATTGGGATTAGGACTGCAAGTAATTTTGGGGCAGTAAGCATCAGACGAACAAAGGTATTTCATGCTACTAAAATATTTTCAGTTCATTTCTTACTGAAGCAAACTTTTATTTTAGGTTCCAGGTGAGACATTAAAGGTTATTTCTCTGGCGAATAAAATCATCATTTTCCCAAGGTTTAAGTTGGGAAATAAATTTCTTTGAAAACCCGTGTCACGAGTTTTGTCATTTTAAAAACATAAATTTCTTAGGTGCAAATTCAGCACAATTGGTTAAATTAATGGACGTAAAAACTGCATGTTGCACGATGTGCTTGTTTTGCAAAAAAATTGCTTCCATTTTTGGTTTGCCGTTTTCAAAACAAGTTTTTCACAGAAACTAATCACGAGTAATTGCTAAACATTGGCAAATATTTGCTAGTACACGTTTATAAATTGCTATACGTTCACAGCTCTAAGTTTGAGCTCTCTTCACAATCAGGCATAACAAATGTTTAAAAATAATCCAATTTTGTTCAGCCATAACTTGAACACTAAATACTAACTAATCTTTAACACTAAATACTAAGTAATCTTGAAGATTAAATATTAACTAATCTTTAATGCTCATTAATGAAACAGAAACTTTCTTAGCTTTCAATTCCTCTTTAGAATTCTTTGAGGGCGTTAAGAGTAAAGGAGTTGTAACATGAAGCTTTTCATTGATAAAATATATCTTGGATTTTAAATTACCAATAACTTGTACAAAAAAGATCAAAATATTACCAGCAGGGCCCAGTTTTCCTAAGAACCATTTTCTGCAAGAAGAAAATAGAAATATCATCATACCTCTTATCTATATAACAGACCTCCGTGGTGTAGTGGTTAGTGCTTTGTCCTAACACCCGCACATCCCGGTTCGTATCCCAGTGGGTCTGTAACCAGTGAGTTCACAACTGGTTATCAAAGGCCATGGCCGTCTTGATATAATGTCCAGCACTGGATGCTTTCAAGATGTTAAATCTTGCTATGCTAAGCTATACTATATCAGTTGCATCTCAAAATGTATATAGCTTATTCATACTTTTTCCCTTCCTTCCTGAAAGGTAAAAACATGAACGTAACTCTAATTTCTGCCCCTTGCAATTCCAATATGCCTTATATATTTGAGTTCATTTTCTACATCCCAATACACTATGTCTCATCCCAAAGCATCTCTTCCTCATTTTCAACTGTATTAACCATGTTCCCCAGTCCAACTGAATGATTTCTTCCAAAGTCACGTTTTCAGTTTTATTCAAGCTAAGCATTCATCTTTGAATTTGTTTTAGGTAATAAATCACATGTCCAAAATAGGTCCAGGAACAAATGGTGGACATGAATTCATTGTTCAGCAACAATCAAGTCTTGACAGATCTTACCCAAACAGCTTGCACCAGGGTGCCAAGACAAACAAAGCTCTGCAAAAACATAACCCCATCTAACCGTTGGCGGAGGTATTCTTAAAATATCAATCATGCATGCTCTATCAACCCTTTACCACAAGAATTTGTCAATCAAACTTCAATAAAAGGATTATTAAACCACTGCTTACATAAACATGAATTTCAACAACCATTATTACACATACATAGTCACTCAAAGTTGAACAACGAGCAAAACTATCTAAATACTTTGTCTCAACATTTTTTATCATGGAAATGATTATTATCACACATACATCATCTTCAAAATAAAAAACAAATTACTTGGAAGTATCAAGAATAAAAAAATGAAAATGCATTTAAGAAGTAAGACAGTTTAACTGATATCATCAGAGATATAATTTCACATGGTAACAGTTGGAAGTTGACCAAAGAGTTGTCATGGATAGATATTCAGCTTTTCACAAAGAGTTGTTAATGAGTGAAATGGTTTACCTGAGTGGATAGTTAGCTCAATTTTTGTTCACATTTTTAAAGTCAACTTTGTAAGTTCTTTAGTAACTCTGGGCATCTTTGATCTGGGCATCTTTGATTTGGTGGTGGTGTTAGTTTGGGCCTTTTATGAGGTGATTCACCCTTCTTCGGGTTTATATGTTATGTTAAACAAAATGGCTGCCTCTTTGTTAAATTTAAAATGATAATATCTTAGCCTATTAGATACTGTTTGTGCTGCCTGATTTCTTTCATTGACGTTCTTCTTTAAAATGTACAATTTTGCACTTTTAATCTTCTTTAAAATGTACAAGTTTGCACTTTTAATCTTCTTTAAAATGTACAATTTTGCACTTTTAATCTTCTTTAAAATGTACAAGTTTGCACTTTTAATCTTCTTTCATGTTAGCATAAATATGTCCAGTTAGTACTTACACATATGGGCCAGGGAGTCCACCCAATGCATTAAAACAAAGACAGGTATCTTCGACTACCACAGGCCCCTGTATCTGTAAAACAAAACAGTAAGGTGCTAAAAATTAATAGATTATTGTATCAATTTAATCTGCTTTAAAGGGCAAAGGTTATCAAGAACCAAATCTACAGCACACTAAAAGGTCCTAAGGACTAAGGAAACCTGGAGGACATTATGTTTCAATACTTATTGCTATTGTTAATCCGCCTTCAAGCATCACACATTCGAAAAATGAGTTTCATTTAAGTGACCTTCAGTGGTCCTATGTTATTCAAGCTCCTTTTTATAGTGTCTCTCTCAGGTGCCGAGTCTGAACAGACATGGGCGATCATGACCCTCTAGTCACTTCTGTTTAGAGCTAAATGCATAAACTTATTGTTACTTAGACTGTTGTTAGTTGCCCAAGCTTTGGACATATTTAACTCGCTGCCTTCCTCTGCTTCTTTTGCCCTCAATTTTCCCACTTACTGCAAGCTATTCCAACCCACCCTCCCAATATACATGCCTGAAAAAATCCATCTGTCTCCGTCTGATGGCATTGAGTAGGGACCTGTCCATGCCTGAAGCTATCAGGACATCATTTGTTTTACTTTCTGTTCAAGACATTTTCAACATTCTCCTAATGAACCACATTTCCGTAGCTTCTAATCTTTTCCTGATGTCACTGGTAATTGTCCAGCATTCACAGCCATAGAGAAGAGCAGACCATACATATGCCTTTCAGACACAGACTTTCGTGTCCATTCCAATTTTTTTATTCTTCAGAATTAGATTCATTTTTGTAAACATGTCTTTGGCAATTGCAATGCATTTTCTAACTTTGTTAATGCACCGACTATTTGATGTTAGTGTGTAGCCCAAGTACTTAAACTGTTGTATTTGTTTAATCATTTCTCCTTGGCTTCGTATACTATATAATGGGTTTATGGCTTTTTTTTTAAACCACCATACATTTCACCATACATGCCTACTTCTTGAAAGAAAAACAATATTTTGATTTTTTGAATAGTGACTTCTCAATTCTCTGGCAAGATTCCTCCACTTTTTTCTCTCGAAAAACTGACAGAAGTGCTTTTTTTAAAAATGAAAAGTGCCCCTCAATTACTGTCCAAGAAGCGCCCAAACCTTTTAACTACCCACCAACAAAAACAGGCTTATATCCACCCCAAAATATATGTTGAGCTACTACATTATTGATGTTCTAGTTCAATCTGTCACAAACATTCTGATGGAAAGAAACCACATTTAAACCAAGTTATTTTAAACTTGGTCATATCCAACCCCTCCTCGTCAACATCTAACAGATACAAACTTTTAGTCACGAATGACTCAATATGTAGGTCAAACTTCGTACAAATGTGTCAAAATCTACAGACTACATCAAGAATTGTGCATTTCTGTACAGAAATACCACCTCCACCAATCAAATCTCAGAGTCTAAATTGATTGGACTAATTGACAAAACTAATTCAACTCACTGCATATTCATATTTCAAAAAAACAGATAGTAAGTGGAATTATCCATATTTTATCTAAGTGAAGTTTCTGGACAGAAGCTCTGCAATATCACTTGTAAATGTACATAGCTATGTACTTGTACATAGCTGCATAGATTATTGCAATGTCCTCCTTGCAGGGGTGCCAGGTGTTACAGTGAAAAAGTTGCAGCGTGTTCAGAATTATGCTGCAAGGCTCATCACAAGAAGCAACTGTTTCACTCCATCACTTTATCTACTGCAAAATCTTCATTGGCTACCTGTCTCATATAGAATTAGATTTAGAATTGTAATCCTCATTTTTAAATCCCTTCATAACATGGCCCCATTATATCTGAGCGTAATGTTTCATTTTAAACAAACCAGTTACCGCCTTCGCTCTCAAAACCACCTCATCCTTTATGTTCCAAAAAGTAAACTTACAAATGGCAATCGCTCTCTGCAAATATTTGGCCCAATACTTTGGAATGACTTACCTCTTTCAATCAAATCTGCTCAATCCCTTAAACAATTCCACACCTTGCTTAAGACTCACTTATTCAATTGTGCTTTCAAGTCCTCTTCATAATTTTCTTGTTCTTTCTTTTCTTTATATTTCATGCTTATCTTATTTACACATTTGTATTTATTTTCTTTATATGCATATTTTGTAGGGCGCATTAGAATAAGTTATTTAGATAACACGCCATATAAGTGTAATAAACTTAGGCTTCGTGCATAGCGGGAAAATTACTTCATTATAAACCATTCAGGAAGAGCAGCTTTTAGTCTAATGGACACAATATAATATGCACTCTGCATGAATTGAAAAGCTATTATGAATATTCCATTTCACTTTAACAATGTACTTACAAACTTGATGGCCTCTTTACACTTTGCCGCTGATATGAAGTCAGGCTCACCTTGGAATTCTGGTACTGTAAAATGTAATGGCAAACACCATTAAAGGATTAGTTCATGGTCAAGCAAGTTCATCTTATATGAAAGAGGACTTCAAAAGAAAGTAGAACGGTAAATACCGTCATGGTTCGCATGCCCATGCAAATTGACACCCATATCAAATGACCCGGCCAATTATAAAAATGACATCTCACACTAATTCCCATATACCATCCTCATGTCCCACATGGCATCCCACCCCATGTCTCACATGATGTCCCATGTCCCACATGGCATCCCACCCCATGTCCCACATGACATCCCATCCCATCCCACACATGACATTCCATCCTATGTCCCACATGGCATTCCATATACCCCACATGGTATCCCATCCTATGACCCACATGGATCCCATCCTATGTGCCAAATGACATCCCACCCCATGTCAAACATGACATCCCATGCCTTGCCTTATCCCATATGGCATTCTACCATATCTCCCACATGGCATTCCACCATACAGTATGTCTCACATGGCATTCCACCATATGTACCACATGGAATTCCACCATATGTCCCACATGGCATCCCATCCTATGACCCACATGGCATCACACCCTATGTACCACATGGATCCCATCCTACATGTCCCACATTAATCCAACCATATGTACCATATGACATCCCTCCCTATGTCCCACATGGCATCCCTCCCTGTGTCCCACATGGCATCTCTCCCAACATCCCCCATGGCATCCCACCGCATGTCCAGCATCAGTTGCTTCCCACCTGATATCCCACATGGCATTCTTCTTTATGTCCCACATTGGATCCCACCATATGTTCCACATGGTATCCCTCCCAATGATATCCTACTTTATGTCCCACATGTCATCACATCCCATGTCCCCATGGCCTCCTACCCTATGTCCCACATAGCCTCCTACCCTATGTTATACATGGCATCCCAACCTATGTCACACTGTGTTACTTGTTGCATCCCACCCCATGTTCCACATGACATCCCACCCTATGCCCCACATGGCATCCCACACCATGTCCAAAATGACATCCCATGTCCCACATGACATCCCATCCCATAATATTCCACCCTATGTCCCTCATGACATTCCATCATATATCCTACATGGCATTCCACCCTGTTCCACATGGCATCCCACCCCATGCCCCACATGGCATCCCACCCCATGTCCCACATGACATCCTATGGGCTCCATAAGAAGTCTCATCCTAGCTATCACAGTTCCTGATTGAGCATACTACTATGTATGAAAGTGTCACCTCATATATTAACTTATATGCAAATGATCTGATGAATAAGAAAAACAGGCAGAATCAAATAATTATGCCTGATATAACCCTTGGTGTGTACCACATGGTATATATTATATCATATATCCTGCATGGCCTCCATCCATGTTCCACATGGCATCCCTCCCTATGTCCATATACAGTCACATCCTGTCACACTCCATAAGTGAGCATACTAAATAAAAAAGTTTGGTCAGTTTATATACTTTAGCAACTTTATGCAAATAACCACAATAAAAAAGGCAGAGCTCAATAATCTGATACAGCTGTGGGCCCAAATATTTTGAAGAATTTTAAAGACTTTAAATCTCCAGAGCTATGAGAGAGACGCTTGAGGATCTCTGAAGAATATTGGAAAATTATAATATTTTACAGTTATCTTCTGAGGAAATATCAAATGTTTTGTAGACTTTTTAAGGAAACTAGACTTCAATCTGTGTTAGGTGTCTCTGAAAAACTTTACCATTTTGTAAGGAAATTCTAACCTTTCATAAGGATATCTGAAGAAATTTAACTTTTTCTGAGGAAATCTGAAGAAACTTTAACATTTTCTGAGGAATTCTCAAAAAACTTTAACATTTCTGAGGAAATCTCAGGAAAAACTGTGGACGGCCGGACGGACAGAATCGCCATTACATAGGTTCGCATTATGCTTCGCATGCGAACCAACAATTCCGTTAAGGATATATTTAAGTTAAAAGTTTGGTATCATTTGTGTAGAAATGACTGAAATCAGACTAGTTCTATCATATTTGTCCAGCGATTCTGTGGCTTAAAAACTATTGGATATGTCAAAACAGCAGTAAAACTGAATCTAGGAAGGGTATTTATAATAAACCTCCTGAAAAAAGTTTGAGGATTAATGATTAAAATAGTGAAACAATAGTGAAACAATCTTTAAAATACATAAAGACTTCGAGGAATCTGAGGTTGCGACGTCACAACTAGTCTGATTTCAGTCGTTTCTACAGATATGATACCAAACTTTAAACTTGAATATCTCCATAACGGAAAAAGATTTTTGAATGCTTTCTTCACCATTTTGTTTCTTTTGAAGTCCACTTTCATAGAAGATGAACATACTTGACCACTGAACTAATCTTTTAACAGAATAAGATTTTTGAATGCTTTCTTCACCATTTTTTCTTTTGAAGTCCTCTGTCATAGAAGATGAACATGCTTGACCACTGAACTAATCCTTTAAAAGTATGAAAGATACACATTAAACCTCTAGGAATTACTCTCTACTAAAAATCTCTTGCTATGCAATGGTTGTCTGTAAACACCCAAAATCTAGAAACTTCTAAACAAAATCTAAACTTACAGGAAATCATACCAACAAATTAATGGAGTTGATCCTGAAATGACTTGCCTTACATTTTGCATGATTTAACTGTTAAAAAATGGAACATCTTTGAAAACATTTTACTCAAGGGCAACATTAACTTTTAGATAACTCAAGCTTAAATTACAGTAAACAAATTTGTCTGTTTTATCAACTTTTGGACCAGTTGTATAAACCCTTGAGCAGAATGATTGATTATGTCGAATATCTATCCTAAAAATAAACTTTTTCCTGTAAGACTCTGGGGGAAAGTCAGACAACTTTGCAAACTTTAAAGGCTGTAACACACCGAACGCGGCACGGCGAGTTATTTTTTAAACAAAATTGAATAAAACAAAGCAAAAGAAACATTTTGACCTCTTTTTTTCTTCGAGAAGCATCGTCATCGCATGGCTATTCAGATGATTACTGAAAATTGATTGAAAGGGCCTTTCTACGCCCATTAAAGCAAAATTCGCGTCGCGACAGAAAATCGCACCCCACTACACCGAATTCCTCCACAGTTTGAACAAAAAAGCATTTCTATCAAATTTTCCAGTATAATTAGAAAGCCGCAATTGTAAACTTTATCGTGTGTAAGCAAAATGTCAAAGCATTTTATAATATTTGTTTCCTGTATGATTATCTTGTGTTACAGCCTTAAAGGTGCTTGGTGTATCTCTCCTTTTCCTCAATATCTTTGTATATCAGACCTCAATACACAAAGAATCATAAAGCACTTTCAACAAGGTACTTTTGTGATACATAAACCATGATTATTGCTAAAATGCCAATAGTAAACTTACAATCTATTTTTTTTGCCTCGACATTAATCTTTCCTTTGAGAATTGCATTCACCTGAAATAAAAGAAATAATTGAATTAGAATGCATGCAAACTATACCTTTAACTATATTTTCACACTGAAAATTAAAAGTTTGAGTAGGGAAGGTAAGTTCATATAAAAGGAGATTCCGCAAGTTACAATTCTTACTTAGTTCAAACTGGTACCAACAAGGTGCTTTTGTGATACATATAACCATGGTTATTGCTAAAATGTCAAAGGTTAAAAGCTAAATCCATCCGAGCCATTAGGCTCATTGAGCCGGTGCTTATCTCTGGTTTCCATGGCGCAAGCCGATGAGAGTACATGACTCCCCCTGGACGGGACGCCAGTTTATTACAGATTAATCCCCGGCAGTGCTGGTACTCATTTTACAGCTGAGTGGACTGAAGCAAGTAGAGTAAAGTGTCTTGCTTAATGACACAATGCAGCGTTTGCGATGGGAATCGAACTCGGTACCTCTCGAATACGAGCCTGACTCCTTAACAACTGAGCCACAGCACCTCTTACAGTCAAAAAAAAAATGTCAAAAGTAAATATACAATAAATTTTTCATATACTTTCCACAAATATTTCTATACATTTTGTTCCTCAAATTGATCCACTGATGTTACTCTAGAGCTAGATGTTGATCAGGTACTTGATTATCTGATGTTACTCTAGAGCTAGATGCTGATCAGGTACTTGATCCACTGATGTTACTCTAGAGCTAGATGCTGATCAGGTACTTGATCCACTGATGTTACTCTAGAGCTAGATGTTGATCAGGTACTTGATCCATTGATGTTACTCTAGAGCTAGATGTTGATCAGGTACTTGATCCACTGATGTTACTCTAGAGCTAGATGTAGATCAGGTACTTGATCCACTGATGTTACTCTAGAGCTAGATGTTGATAAGGTACTTGATCCACTGATGTTACTCTAGAGCTAGATGTTGATCAGGTACTTGATCCATTGATGTTACTCTAGAGCTTGATGTTGATCAGGTACTTGATCCACTGATGTTACTCTAGAGCTAGATGTTGATCAGGTACTTGATCCACTGATGTTACTCTAGAGCTGAATGTTGATCAGATACTTGATCCATTGATGTTACTCTAGAGCTAGATGCTGATCAGGTACTTGATCCATTGATGTTACTCTTGAGCTTGATGTTGATCAGGTACTTGATCCACTGATGTTACTCTAGAGCTAGATGCTGATCAGGTACTTGATCCATTGATGTTACTCTAGAGCTAGATGTTGATCAGATACTTGATCCATTGATGTTACTCTAGAGCTAGATGCTGATCAGGTACTTGATCCATTGATGTTACTCTAGAGCTTGATGTTGATCAGGTACTTGATCCACTGATGTTACTCTAGAGCTAGATGTTGATCAGGTACTTGATCCATTGATGTTACTCTAGAGCTAGATGTTGATCAGGTACTTGATCCACTGATGTTACTCTAGAGCTAGATGTAGATCAGGTACTTGATCCACTGATGTTACTCTAGAGCTAGATGTTGATCAGGTACTTGATCCACTGATGTTACTCTAGAGCTAGATGTTGATCAGGTACTTGATCCACTGATGTTACTCTAGAGCTGAATGTTGATCAGATACTTGATCCATTGATGTTACTCTAGAGCTAGATGTTGATCAGGTACTTGATCCACTGATGTTACTCTAGAGCTAGATCTTGATCAGGTACTTCATCCACTGATGTTACTCTAGAGCTAGATGTTGATCAGGTACTTGATCCACTGATGTTACTCTAGAGCTAGATGTTGATCAGGTACTTGATCCATTGATGTTACTCTAGAGCTAGATGTTGATCAGATACTTGATCCACTGATGTTACTCTAGAGCTAGATGTTGATCAGGTACTTGATCCACTGATGTTACTCTAGAGCTGAATGTTGATCAGATACTTGATCCATTGATGTTACTCTAGAGCTAGATGTTGATCAGGTACTTGATCCACTGATGTTACTCTAGAGCTAGATCTTGATCAGGGACTTGATCCACTGATGTTACTCTAGAGCTAGATGTTGATCAGGTACTTGATCCACTGATGTTACTCTAGAGCTAGATGTTGATCAGATACTTGATCCATTGATGTTACTCTAGAGCTAGATGTTGATCAGATACTTGATCCACTGATGTTACTCTAGAGCTAGATGTTGATCAGGTACTTGATCCACTGATGTCACTCTAGAGCTAGATGTTGATCAGATACTTGATCCATTGATGTTACTCTAGAGCTAGATGTTGATCAGGTACTTGATCCACTGATGTTACTCTAGAGCTAGATGTTGATCAGATACTTGATCCATTGATGTTACTCTAGAGCTAGATGCTGATCAGGTACTTGATCCACTGATGTTACTCTAGAGCTAGATCTTGATCAGGTACTTGATCCACTGATGTTACTCTAGAGCTTGATGTTGATCAGGTACTTGATCCACTGATGTTACTCTAGAGCTAGATGTAGATCAGGTACTTGATCCACTGATGTTACTCTAGAGCTAGATCTTGATCAGGTACTTGATCCATTGATGTTACTCTAGAGCTTGATGTTGATCAGGTACTTGATCCATTGATGTTACTCTAGAGCTAGATGTTGATAAGGTACTTGATCCACTGATGTTACTCTAGAGCTAGATGCTGATCAGGTACTTGATCCACTGATGTTACTCTAGAGTTAGATGTTGATCAGGTACTTGATCCACTGATGTTACTCTAGAGCTAGATGTTGATCAGGTACTTGATCCATTGATGTTACTCTAGAGCTAGATCTTGATCAGGTACTTGATCCATTGATGTTACTCTAGAGCTAGATGTTGATCAGGTACTTGATCCACTGATGTTACTCTAGAGCTAGATCTTGATCAGGTACTTGATCCATTGATGTTACTCTAGAGCTAGATCTTGATCAGGTACTAGATCCACTGATGTTACTCTAGAGCTAGATGTTGATAAGGTACTTGATCCACTGATGTTACTCTAGAGCTAGATGTTGATCAGGTACTTGATCCACTGATGTTACTCTAGAGCTAGATGTTGATCAGGTACTTGATCCACTGATGTTACTCTAGAGCTAGATGTTGATCAGGTACTTGATCCACTGATGTTACTCTAGAGCTAGATCTTGATCAGGTACTTGATCCATTGATGTTACTCTAGAGCTAGATGTTGATAAGGTACTTGATCCACTGATGTTACTCTAAAGCTAGATGTTGATCAGGTACTTGATCCACTGATGTTACTCTAGAGCTAGGTGTTGATAAGGTACTTGATCCACTGATGTTACTCTAAAGCTAGATGTTGATCAGGTACTTGAGGTAATAAACAAGTTACAAACCAACTTGGTTTCATTCTCATCTACTGAGGCAGCGAATTAAAAACAAGAGGATTTACATTTTTAAAATGGTGATATGTTCCAATTTATCCAGAGTAAATGTTTGCTAATAACTGCAAGACAGTAATTTCAATGTAATTGACTTAAGACTATAATTTCAATACAATTGATTTCAGACTGTAATTTCAATGTAATTGACTTATGACTGTTATTTTTCAGACTGTAATTTCATTGTAATTGACTTAAGACAGTAATTTCAATGTAATTGACTTAAGACTGTAATTTCAATGTAATTGACTTCAGACTATAATTTTAACATAATTGACTTCAAACTGTAATTTCAATGTAATTGACTTCAGACTGTAATTTCAATGTAATTGACTTCAGACTGTAATTTCAATGTAATTGACTTAAGACTGTAATTTCAAGGTTATTGACTTAATACTGTAATTTCAAGGTTATTGACTTAGACTGTAATTTCAATGTAATTTACTTCAGACTATAATTTTAACATAATTGACTTCAAACTGTAATTTCAATGTAATTGACTTAGACTGTAATTTCAATGTAATTGACTTCAGACTGTAATTTCATTGTAATTGACTTAAGACAGTAATTTCAATGTAATTGACTTAAGACTGTAATTTCAATGTAATTGACTTCAGACTATAATTTTAACATAATTGACTTCAAACTGTAATTTTAACATAATTGACTTCAAACTGTAATTTCAATGTAATTGACTTATGACTGTTATTTTTCAGACTGTAATTTCAATGTAATTTACTTCAGACTGTAATTTCAATGTAATTGACTTAATACTGTAATTTCAATGTAATTGACTTAAGATTGTAATTTCATGTAATTTTACTTGAGACAGTAATTTCAATGTAATTTCCTTAAAACTGTAATTTCAATGTAAATTACTTACAATACTAACAATTTCTTTACTATATTAATGTTAAGTTCCTTGATTTCCTGTTCTGCCACAGATCTAAGATATTACTCTTTTGTAAGAAAAGATTCAACTTCTTTTCAATGGAAATTCAAAAAGAAGTACCGCAAACAATATAAAGAAATACCTCTTCCAGTTTCTTCGCATTTCCAGTCACAAACACCAATGTCTTGGTTGAATTGCTCAATGCCATCTTTTTCTGGAAATATACAAAATACTCCCACGGTCAAACATATGTATTCCACAAGATAAGAGGACAAACAACAAACATATTGGTGAAAGAAACTACTTGGTGGTATTATAATCCATTCTGAAGATACTGAATGACAGAGATTACACAAGCCTGTTCTAAGTGGCTGACAAAGCAAGTCTAATGCAATATAGTGTGATGACTATAAACACTTCCATGACAATTTCTTTGAAAATTTAATTATCTCTCACATTTCTAATTTTTTTTTAATTATTGACACAGGCTTTAACATATACTGTAATTTCATGCTTTGCCCAATCAGTTCATGAACCAATAGTATTTTTTATTTAAAAAGAAAAAATATTTTGAGAGAATGCACACATACTTTTGGGAATGTCATGGTGTGATCTTATACTTTGCAGTTACCAGACAAGAGTACAAAATTTTGTCAGAGCTTTAAACTTAACTCTCTAAGAATAAGATATCAACATGGTTTTTTTTCCCACCAATCTGTTTCTTTGTCCTAAAAAACACATGTTTAACCACTTTTTTTTTAAACTTTCAACTTTATCCTTTAATATAATTTATCAAATAACTAATAAATGATTGAGAAGCAGATAAAAGTGACGTAAATCCCTCTAACTAGGAGCATCAAGAACTATCTCCAAAACAATAAGTTGTATGGAAGAATGCAAAGTGCATACAGAGCCCATCATACTGTAGCACAGAAACATCCTTGCTTCGTGTCTGATTTGCTACTTGTTGGAGACAGGAGTGAGGAGGCCATTTTGGTGTTACAGGACTACTCTGCAGCGTTTGATAAACAAAATCACAATCTTTTTTTTCTTTTCTACGTACGATCTTGTAAAAGTAATTGTTTTCTCAATTCTTCTTTGAATTTAAATACACAAGATTAACCATTTAAATATTTCTTTAAAGCAAAACTACTTTTCAAATTTTGCCTTTAATTACCAAACAAATCAAATTGGCTGCGAGTAGCAGATAAATGTGAGGCAAATTACTAGGGCCTATGTGCATGGTTCGGATCAAGAAGTATCTTCTAAACAATAAGTTGTATGGAAGGATGCAGAGTGCACACAGACATAGCACAGAAACGTCTTTGCTTTGTGTCTGATTGTTGTAGATAGGGGTAAGGAAGCCATTTTATTGTTACTGGCCTACTCTGCAGCATTTGATACAACAAATCACAATCTTCTCATTTAACATCTGATGAAGAGTGAACACAGAAGCCATCATAGCACAGAAACGGCTTTGCTTCTTGTCTGATTGTTGTTGATAGGGGTAAGGAAGCCATTTTGTTGTTACTGGCCTACTCTGCAGCATTTGATACAACTTTGATACAACTTTTATCTTCAATACCATTCATCAAATAACTAATACAGGATTTGAGAAGCAGATAAAAGTGATATGCAAATCATAAATTTTAATTTCAGGTTGTTAAATTCCTATCTGGTAGTGATGCTTTGACTTCCTGTAATTTCTTGCATGTTTCGGCTAATCCTCATGTGACACGTGGTAACAGTTAGAAGTTGACCAGAGTTCTCACGGATAGATATTCGGCGTTTTAGTTTTTCGCAAGGAGTTGCTAATGAGTGGAATGGTTTGCCTGAGTGGGTAGTTAGCTCCAATTCTGTTCACAATTTCAAGGTCAACATTGATCAGTTCTTTACTAACTCTGGGCATCTTTTATTTTTTATTTTTTTGTGGTGATGTTATTTTGGGCTTTTTATGGGGTGATTCACCCTTCTTAGCCCGTCATCTTGCTTTGTTATGTTAAATCGCACTGACTAGTGTCTAAGTGCATTGTTTTTCGAAATTATGATAGATAAATTCTCTCTGCTGAAAAGCCTTAAAACTATATTCATTACAATGGTTTTTACAAGAATAACTTGTTTTGAGTCCAACACATCTGTCCTCTCACCCGCATGTCCCGGGTTCGAATTCCGGTGGGTCTGCAACCAGTGAGTTCACAACTGGTTGTCAAAGGCCGTGGCCGTCTTGATATAATGTCCAGCACTGGATGCTTTCGGGATATTAAACCTTGCTATGCTATGTGGGCCTAGCTGAAACCTCTGTAGAGAGTGTGAGGTGTGAAACAAAAGTAGTCATCAGGAAGGTCTTGAAGATCATTACCAAACTAAAGATTGTTGAGTTGATCGAAAGACACGAGATACTATGGAGCTCAGTTTACTATAATTTCCATGCATCATTCAATCCTTTGTACATACAAATCTATGACAGATTTGTTTATGTCAAAGATTCAGCTGTGACAATATTTTCTGTTACAGGTTTTTTGTAAAAACTTTTTTTTATTGTATATTGCGTCAGCTGCTCGGCATCACACTTTATTTCCCATCGATCAATATTGGGTATAATGAATCTTGTGACAGACACAGTTAGGAGACCTTTTACAACAACTCTCAGTTCCATATTAACAGCATCGATAGGGATATGAATCTTGTTGGATGGATTGACAACATCGAGGAAGGAAATTATCTCAAGGCCTCAGGCCTATAAAGCAGGTAAAACTGAAACAAACATTGGTGACTGAAGTGGATTAGTTTTATTTCTAGGAGACACCAGTTTCAGATTCCTGACATGCACTATCCCGCACATCCTCTATAAACTATGACCTGGAATATTATTGCAATGCTAAAAGACAGGGGTTCTCATTGGACTGTGTGTTGCAAGAGAGTGCTGGATCAAAAGGCAGTTTATCAATTCGCATGTTGTTGGAAGTCTTGCTAAAAATTGGTTTCTAACAGTCAACGTAGTTGATAGTAAGAATCAAATTGCAATGTGCCAAGATGTTTTCTCACAATATAACAATAATGAAAAGTGAAAACAAAAAACAAGATACTCATACAACATTTGGTGGAAACTACAATTGCATTGCACATTCATCTTGTGGTCACGTTCAGAATCAGATGATGCTCATGATAAAGATGAAGACCTAAAACTTGTTTCCGGACCCCAAAGTTCACCTTCTGAACAACTTATGAAGAAGACACTACAGTATGCTGCAGCGCAGAGACTGAGGCAGAATATTTGTTGATAGAAAAAGGAAGCTGAAAAAAACTGAATAGCCAGGCCTATGTGATGATTGAGAAGATTAAAATGGCCCATGCAGTTTGCAACAACTACAGGCAGATTCTCAAGTTGTGCAGACTACTGAGTACAAGGGATTACACCTCAAAGAATTGTGGAACCTGTCAACTATCCACATCAGGTTAAATACATAGGGACTTCACCTCTCACTAAAACTGCAGTGACCCACACCTGTGGACCCTACAATCAATTTTTCGTAACACTACGGCCCCCTGCTGGAGGAGGAATACTGTAAATACAACCTGGAGGAAACTGGCCACAATGCTACCCCCTAGTTACTACACAAGGTTATATTAATGCATCTGAAGGAGAAACATACTGTAACAGCATACTGATGCATTTACAGAAGATCCCAGAGTGAACCAGGTGGCCTCTGAAGATGAAGAGATCTACATCCCTGCCATCTGCCTGGAGGCAGATGTACCCGGCAAAGGTCTACCAGGAATACGAATGCCCATGAAGAATATGCCACCAATGGGAAGGTTTGCCCAATACTGTGTGTCTTACGGGGGAAGGGTTCTTCCCAATCCCAGGTGCACCACCAGCTCCCAGGATGCCACCATTTTCCCTGTCAAGATTTGACGATGTCTTCAGCTGTCAGACCAACTACCAGCCGTAATTTTCCGTTGTAGTTGCTATCCTTTGGAGTTTTGTCCTTAACATTGATTGCTTTTCATTTTAGTACACAGACTCTTGGACACTACGTTTTCATTGTTGTTTTTCATTATAAATTATTATCATTAGAAAGAATAGTTTTTCGAAAAAAACCTTTATGCTTTCAATTTCAAAAACATTTGTCATTGATCTCTAATGGTGTGCATAGGAAAAACCATAGTCAGCATACAGAAATGGGGTAAAGTGAAAGAAATTAACGCCAAACGATGGTAAATGGTTCCATAGCTAAAATTTTGTGCACTTACTGCAACTTAAGAAAGAAAATGGCAAAATGTTATAACAAACGAGAACTTTTCTTTAAAAATTCTTTGAAGGTGTCACTAAACTTCTCACCTTTGTGACGGTGATGAATAAAAAAGAAACTTTTCCATAAAAAAGTCAAGCGATAACAAATTATAACAAAACTGGAGCATGTTCGTTCAACTTTGAGGGTTTCCTAATTTTGTGCATCTAATGGCGCACTTTGGCTTTTATCCATTAGGAGAACTTAAAGTCCCTTTATAAAGTAAGCAAAATGATGTTTTTAAATGACGTATATAAAACATTGAAACATCAAAAAAGAAAACTCAAAAATTACTTTTCCGAGTCTTTACAATGGGGGCTTACGATTAACAAGCAATCGCACTAAAACACATTCTGATTCATTAGCTTATTTTTAGTGTTATCTGGTGATAAGAATCTAGGACTACCTAGACCTTTCATTTGTTTCTTTAATTTCTTTTTTTTGTGCAGATTATTTATTTGAATAGGAATACAAAATAATAATTTGAATAAGAAGTACTTAAATTCTCTCCCTATCACGGGACGGAAATGAACTTTTGTTACGTCATAGCCTTCAGTTAAAGTTTAAGCTCTTAAATTTTCATCAGATTTGAACCCGATGTGAGTGACCTTTATAGCTTAGGCCATCATTACATAATAAAACGTCCTTTCAATGTCAGTGACAGCAGATGGAAGTGTGTGTTTGAGTGAGAAGGAAAAATTGCTGTTTTTATTGGCTCAACTAAACAAGTAATTTTTTAAAGGAAAATATATTTTAGGATGCAAGTTACATGTATATTACATTTTAAGTAAGAAATATTGGTTTCCCTTACCCCATAAGCAGGAAGCATGGTTTTCAAGATTTGGGGGAAGTGCACGGAACTAGGGGTGCACGAAACTAGGGGGTGCACAAAACTAGGGGGTGCACAAAACTAGGAGGTGCACAGAACTAGGGGGTGCACGGAATTAGGGGGTGCACGGAGCTAGGGCGTGCACGTGACTAGGGGGTGCACGTGACTAGGGGTGCACGGCACTAGGGGTGCACAGTACTAGGGGGTGCATGGTATTAGGGGTGCATGGTACTAGGGGTGCATGGTACTAGGGGTGCATGGGGCTAGGGGTGCATGGGACTGGGGTGCACAGGACTGGGGGTGCACGGGATGGGGAGTGCATGGGATGGGGGTGCACGGGACTGGGGGTGCGCGAGACTGGGGTCTGGAGACTGGGGTGTGCGAGACAAGGGGCACGAGACTAGGGGTGCGCGTGACTAGGGAGTGCACGAGACTAGGGGTGGGCGAGACTAGCGGGTGCACGAAACTAGGAGTGCACGAAACTAGGGGTGCACGAAACTAGGTGGTGCACGAAACTAGGGGTGCATGAACTAGGGGTGCACAAACTAGGTGCACGAAAGTAGGGGTGCAATGAAACTAGGGGTGTATGAAACTAGGGGTGCACGAAACTAGGGGGTGCAGGAAACTAGGGGGTGCACGAAACTAGGGGGTGCAGGAAACTAGGGGGTGCAGGAAACTAGGGGGTGCACGAAACTAGGGGGTGCACGAAACTAGGGGGTGCACGAAAGTAGGGGGTGCACGAAAGTAGGGGGTGCACGAAAGTAGGGGTGCACGAAAGTAGGGGTGCACGAAAGTAGGGGTGCACGAAAGTAGGGGTGCACGAAAGTAGGGGTGCGCGAAAGTAGGGGGTGCGCGGAACTAGGGGGTGCACGAAACTAGGCGGTGCACGAAACTAGGCGGTGCACGAAACTAGGGGGTGCACGAAACTAGGGGGTGCACGAAACTAGGGGGTGCACGAAACTAGGGGCAGTTACTATATATGGAGCCTTGTTACTGTTAGCTCCATAAGGTCGGCAAATGTAATCAATAAATGCCAGCAATCACTAGCAAAAAAAAAACGAAACCGTCAGCTGATTAAAAACAAAAGAAAATAGTAAATGTCTGTTATGAGAAATGAAACTTAGCATTGAAACTTAAAACTTAGCATTACAAATTGTTAGCTAGCCTACAGTACACAGCCTACAACAAGCAACGTGAACAAAGTGTGATTTGTAGCGGAACTGGTTGCACAGTAACTAGGTTAACAATTTTTTTCAGCAGTTTGACTTAGCATATTTAACAAGTCTTGCAGTGTCCAACTTACTTCTCTCTGTCTCCTTCACCTGTCACGATTAATTTTGACTGGCTTTAATCGTTAATATCAAATCATGTGGGTAATCCTCTGAAAGTTAACGGAAAAACTTAAATTACAGCCACCGGTTACACCGGGCACAATTAATTTAGACTTGACTTTAAACGTGTGTGGGCGAGCATCTTTCCTACATACGTCTCCTGCAGTTGACCAACTCGAGCCTAATCAGCATCATGTCAAGTCGAGTGGAGATGATTCTGATATCTAGACCATTCAGGCTGTCAGGCTAATTTATCTCTAATTTAAACAGATCTTACAGATATCAAAGTAACATTTTAAATCTCTGCCCGACTAAAGGCCCAAGTATGATGTTGTCAGCAGATGCCGAATCAGGAGGACATGATTCTGATTTAACGATTCGGGCATGATTGAGATATATCTTATATAAACAGTACATCTGACATATTACATCTCTGCCCGACTTTGTGCGCTTAAGTATCAAGTGCTGAGTCGGCGGTCGAGAGGATATGATTCGGATATCTAGCTTAGTCCGGGCATGACTGAGATATAATTTGATACCAGGATACAAGTGTACCCGTCATTCTACATTTCTGCCCGGTATGTATTTCGGTATCCGTTTAGCGGAGGAGGAAGGGGGAGGGGGAGGGGTAGGGGTAAGGCAGAACAAAAATCCTAATATTATTTTATCCAAAACATTTTCAAAAGTATTGTGTATTTTGCGAAGAAACAAAACAAGGTCGGTCCCAAGTGGGGATTTCATGTTTTACATACTCCGCAGTGCATGTCACACTTGCGTAACTAGCCTATAGGGTAAAGCTATTTAATTTCTAGAATTGGTCTGAAATTGATCTTGATCTCATAGTTTCTAAATTTTTTTAGAATTCTTGTCTAACTACACCCGATGATGGACCGAAGTTAGCCTACAACAGCTTTAGAGCCTCGAAACGGTTCAAATGCCCAAGCTGAAGGAATTCGAAGGAGGCATTTTCTTCGGCTTATTTGAATAATCATTCGATTTCGGTATCTACAGAAAACAATATTCTCATTTGATATCAACTTTAATTGTTATTGTTCAAGAACTTACATCAGATCTGAAAGCATACAAAAACTAATATTAAGTTTTCACACCTGGTAAGAATTTATTGAGCTGACAACCAGGTATGACCAGACTTCTAATATTCCTAAAGTTTGACCTAATTTATCATTATATTTTTTGTCTTCTCAATTACCTAAAATAACTTTTCTTTAACCAAACAAATATCTTGAAATTATTGATTTAGCTTTATTCCATCATATTATAAGATAGTGTCATTTAAACCCAAAACTAATGTCAGGGGTGAAGGAAGGGTTACCTTTGGGGGTTGGAGGTGGGGTGGAGGGACGGGAAGAGGGACCCCCCTCCCCTTCTTGCCCACTTGCAAGTTGTACTGGTTAATTTAGTTTCCATGGATCAAATATTTTATGTTAATCGAGAAATCTTCATTTTGGGGAATTTTCTTCATTTTGGGGATTTTATAGAAATGTTGTCAAAGTTTCCAATAATTGTAAGATAGATGTATGTACACTTACATAGGCGAGATCTGAATGGGGTACAAAGGAGGAGCTTGACTTTCCCACACTTTTTTTTTGGAATTTGCATCTCTTGTTTGGTAATTATTTGCACCTTAGCGTGATTTTGTGATAGTGTCCCCCCCCCACCCCCTACCCCACACACACTTTTTTTTCTTTCCTCATTTTCGTTAAGCAAATCCCGCCCATGGACACCTAATTTTTTTTTATTTGTTCAGAAAAACATCACATGTAAAATATTTTTTAAATTCTAAAATAGCAGTGCACTTTTTGAACTAGAAGTATGCATGAGTGAGCAGGTTCACTCAGTGACGTAGCCAGAGGAGGGGCAGGCAAGATCCCTCCCTCCCCTCAATATTTTAATCCGTCGGTTCCCTCCCCACCACCCCACCCCACACACACTTTTAATTCCCCCTCATTTTCGTTAGGCAAATCCCGCCCATGGACACCTAATTTTTGTATTTGTTCAGAAAAACATCACATGTAAAATATTCTTTAAATTTCAAAATAGCAGTACACTTTTTGAACTAGAAGTATGCATGAGTGAGCAGGTTCACTCAGTGACGTAGCCAGAGGAGGGGGAGGCAAGATCCCTCCCCTCAATATTTTACTCCGTCGGTTCAGATTTTAATCCATCGGTTCAGATTGGTGCCGTCGGTTTAACTTGGTGCTGTCAGTTCAAATTGGTGTCGTCGGTTCAGATTGGTGCTATCGATACACTTGCACCATCAACTTCATTAACATACATGCGGTGCAGTAGTGTCGGTTGAGACTAGTGCCACTGAAGTGTCCAGTAATCATGTAGTTTGACAAGTAATTGATCACAACTTTCTCAAAAAAAGGGGGTTCTTTGTTATGATATATTAGATATTTTGTTTGATGAGGGCTTAACGGCACCACGACAACAAGGATCAAATTGTGCCTGAGAGGTTAGATCATTCTAGAGGTAGGAAGGAAAGAACTTGAAACAGGGCGAGAATGAGAGAAATACAAGAACTAAAAGTCAGAAAGCTGGGATCGAGAAAAGAGGTGCATGGGTAAAAAAAGTAGAGAGAGAAGGGAGGGGGTGGGAGAAGAGGACTAAATATGGTTGTAAAGGGAGGCATGGTGAAGGAAGGAGATAATTTTATCCAGAGGGTTTTTCTGACGATCTCGGCAATTAAGTTGTATGGAGCGAGTGAAGCTCTGGAAAGATTGTACAGACTTGTACGGACTGTGAGGGTGCAATGGCAATTGTTGCAGAGGGAATTAGGGGAGACAATAAGGAGGTGGGAGTGAGTGAGGTGGGTGTGACCTATTCTAAGACGGGTAATATGAACGTTGTCGACATGAGAGAGGTTGTTGATGGTGGCTTTGATCGGAATGGTGGGCTGGATGACGTGGAGTTTGGTATGAATTTGGGAGTCCCATGAGGTTTGCCCGCGGTCACGAACAAGCGATAAGCGGTTTGATGTCAGAAAGGGTTTTGGGAAATAGGGTAGGGGAGGTTGAGGGCAAGTTTAGCGGCTGCATCAGCCCTGTCATTTCCAGGGATGCCAGCATTGCTGGGTATCCAAAAGAAAATAATACTTTTCCTGCAGAGGGTGGGCGAAAGGAGTTTCCTCCGGAGGAGGTGGGATGTGGAGTTATTCCATTTAAAACTGAGTAAAGACACTTTTAGAGTCGGAGAAGATGGCAAAGTGGCTGAGGGCGAGGAGGATGGCCTTTGCCTCGGCTGAAAAGATGGACGAATAGTCGGGAAGCCTGCTACTGAGGGTGATGTCTTGGATGACAGCAGCAGCAGCTGTCTTGCCGCCTTCCTTGGAGCCATCAGTATAGATGGAGGTGTAGTTTGAGAGTTGGTCTTTAATTTGATTGTGGAAATTGATGAAGAGGTTAGGGTGGGTTTGGGTTTTGTAATGAGTGGAGAGGCCCATGTGGATAGAAGGGAAAAGGGTAGCCCAAGGAGGAAAGTGGGCCAGGAGAAGGTGCCAAGAGTGGCGGGGTTGATGCCGAGATGGAGGAGGTCTGATTTAATGCGCAAGCTAAAAGAAGGGGATAGCGTTTTAGTCCTATCGAAGAGGGTGGAGAAATGGGGGTTCCTAATGAGGTTGTAAACAGGGTTATGGGTGTTGGTGAGGCTAAGCTTTCTACACCTTAGCAGAAAGGGGGGTTCGATGGCTTCAACACGAAGGCTGGTGATTGAGGAGGTCCTGTAGGCACCCAGACAAAGCCTGAGGGCTTCACTTTGGATGGTGTTGATGTGGTTGAGGTATGAGTTGTGAGCGACACAGTCGACAATATTGCCGTGGTCAAGCTTGGCACGAATGGTGAGTTTGAAGATTTTGAGAAGAGCATGGCGGTTTGCACCCCAATTGGTGTTTAAGAAGAGTCGGAGGAGTTGAGGGAGCTGTTGCATTTTTGTTTCAGGTTGTTGATGTGTTGCTTGTAGGAGAGCTTGGGGTTTAGAGTTAAACCCATGAACTTAGTGTGTTCAAATCTAGGGAAGCGATTGCCATTGAGCACGAGGTTCAGGTTGGAATAGAGATTATTAAAATGACAGAAGTGCATGCAGACTGTCTTGTCTTTTGAGAATTTCAAGCCGTTATTGTTGCACCAGACTTGCAGCTGGTTAAGGCTGAGTTGGAGCCCGACAAGAGGGAAGCTAGGGGAGGAGTAGAAGATGGCGAAGTCGTCCACGTAGAGGGTACGTTTGATGTTGGGGCTAAGGTTGTCCGTGTTGTTGTTAATGCTCAAGTTGAAGAGAGTGGGGAAGAGGATGCTGCCCTGGGGGACGCCCTTTTCTTGGGGGTGGGGTTGAAAATACCTGGGTGAGAGGAAGTTTTGAATAAAGATGGGGAGGTAGCCTCTGAGGCCGATGGTGTAAAGTTTGTGGATAATGCTGTGTTTCCAAGTAGTGTCGAAAGCTTTTTCGAAGTCAAAAAAGATGGCAATGAAGTGTTCCTTTTTTTTGCAAACGATTCCCGGATAGCGGTGATGAGTGTAATTAATTGGTGTAGGATATTGCAAGGTTTCCGGAAGCCGCTTTGGTGAGGGGAGATAATTATGTTGGTCTCAAGGAAGCAGTTTAGTCTCTGTTTAATGATCCTTTCCCTAATTCTACAGAGACAGCAGGTGAGGGTGATGGGGCGGTAGCTTGAGGGGTCGCCGTCCTTCCCCGGTTTAGGGATGGGGTGACAATAGCTGTCCTCCAGATAGGGGGAAGGAGTGTGAGGACCAAATGTGCTTGAGGATGGTGAGTACAGTAGTGGTAGCCTTGTTGGGGAGGTGTTTCAGGAACTAGTAGGGGATGTTATCTGGTTCCTTGGAGGTGCATCCAGCATCGTGGATGCCTTGGTTTAATTCAGGAAGGGTGAGAGGGGTGTTGTAGCTCTCGGAGGGAAAGGTAATACTTCGGGCTTTATCGCAAGCTTTTTTAGTTTTGAAAGCATTGGGGTAGTTAGCCGTGGACGAGATTTTGCTGAAAGAGGCGGCAAGGTGGTTAAAGATGTCCTTTTCCACAGTGAGAAGGTCACCATTCCAGGAGAGATGGGAGACTTGCTCACCCTGCTGTGGAAGCTGTTAACCATTCTCCAAATCTTCTTAGTGGGGTGTTGGTGGTGGGAGAAGAGATGAAGTTGTTCCTCTCTGTTGTGTTGGTTTTACTGTCCTTGATAGTGCGCCTGGCTTGGCACAGCTGATGCGAAAGAGGTTGAGGTTGTGGGTGGTCGGGTTAGTTTTGAAGTTTCTAAGGGCCATTTTTCTGTTCTTGATGGCGGTTTTGCAGTTAGGTGCGAGTCACAGAGGGTTTCGAAAAGGGGCCAGTCAGCCTTCACAAGGTTCCAATTAGGAGTGTGGTAAGTTGGGGTTTGAAGTTTGGATTGTATAAGAGGGTAATGGTCACTACTACAGAGATCAGCAGTGACCTTCCAGCTAAAATCAATGTGGTTGGGGAAACAGATACACATGTCAATATAGGTAAGGGAGCCTGTGGCAGGGTGAAGGTACGTCGTGGAGTTAGTGTTGAGCAAGAAGAGGCTGTGCTGTCGAAGAGTGTTTTCGATGAGCTTGCCTCTGGAAGTGTTGTTATTGGAGCCCCACAGGTGGTTGTGGGCGTTGAAGTGACCAAGAAGATGAAGCGGGAGGGGAGCTGAGAGATGATGTTAAGGCTGGTTGGCTGAACGTTGGCGTTGGGGGGGGGTAAAATATTGCTAAGAGTGAAGGTTTTGTGGAGGGAGATAGACACACAGATGGCCTGAAGGTCGGTGTTAACATGAACAGGGCTGTGTGAGATATCGTGTCTAACAAGAATGGAGACACTCCCCACAGGCCCTGTCGGCGTCCACTTGATGTTTGTGATAGCGAGTGAAGTTCTTGAGGGAAAAATGGTCAGTGGTTTTCAACCTTTATGGTTTATTGTAGGCAGAAAACGACCAGCTTGAAGGTGGTGGCCAGGTCAATTTCTTCAGAATTGGCCTTAAGGCTCCTTATGTTCGATTGTAAAATGTGAATATTATTGTAATTGTTTATGTTGCACACCATAAGGAGGCAGGGGGTTATCTTGAGGAAGATTTGTTGGGTCCGAGTTGGCTTATTTTTTCTTTGGATCTGTCCCTGCCCTGTTTCTTTGGGAGTGGTTGTTTTTGAGAGTTGGACGAGAAATATGTTCGGTAATCGAACAACCCATGTTCTCTTCCATGTCATATGTGTGGGTTTGGATGGTGAGCTGTTCGTTGATTAGTTGTTTGTTGGTTTGATGATTGTTAGCCAGGTTGGCTTGAGTTTGATGGCATTAAAGGTGTTGGGGTCGAGGACGGCAGGAGTCTTAGAGGAGGAAGAAAGGTTGGGGGAGAAGTGGTGGTGGTGGAGGTGGTTTGGGTAATGGGTGTGGTTGGGTTGTTGGCAATGGTGATGGGCTTAGGACTGGGTAAGAAGAGCCAGGTGAGGTCGGTTGGGTATTTGAATCAGATTTATTTGTGTTGGGGGTAGGGGCGATATTGGTGTTAGAGACTGCGCTCGAGTAGAATGGTTTAGTGTGGAGGGAAGCGAGAAATTGCTTCCTGGCCTCCGGTAAAGTGATATTGGGATTTAGGGTTTTTAGTTTTGTTATTTGCTTTTCCTGAAGCCAGATGGGGCAGTCTTTTGAGAAGGAGGGGTTAGCTGGGTGAGAACCATCACATTTGGTGCAGAGTAGGGTGCTGGTGCAGGAGGTGCTGTCATGGTGCAGGGCTCCATAGTTGTCACAGCGCGCTTGGCTGCGGCAGTTTTTACCATGGCCATACCTCTGGCACTTATGACAACAGAGGGGGTTAGGAATGTAAGGGGTGACTGTGATTCTCAGGTAGCCAGCAGTGATGTGGGACGGGAGAGTTGAGTGTGGAAAATGTCAGGAAGATGGTATTGGTAGGTGTTCGGCACCGTCTCTCTTGAGGACGAGACGACGGGCTTCAGTAACATGTTGATTGGCAAGTTCCTCTACGTGGTCTTCATCAGTCAGGTAGGCTAGGTCTCTAGTTCTGACCACACCTTTGCTGGAGTTTAGGGAATGGTAGGGGGTGACTGTAATGTCAATACCGGTATTGGCTAGGGTATTGGTGGTGAGGAGGGCGGTGGCTTGAGTATCCCTTTTGCAGTGCACCAGGAGATCGTTGGATCTGAAGATAGAGACCTTGGGGAGGGTACTGACAAGGCCTTGGAGCGCTTTGTGAATTAGAAAAGGGGAAACTCTTTTAAAACTTTCTGGTTTATTGGTGCCCTAAATTATTAGAATTTTGGGAACTGGGGCTGAAGAATAGTCAATGGAGGTAGCAGGTGGGTCACAGGGAGGGGAGGTTTAAGGTCAAGGCACAAGCGTTTCGTCATGATGAAAGAAAAAACAAAGGCCAAGAGACCCGAGGCAACTAGAAAAAAAATAGTGGAACTACTATAAGAGAACAGCTGTACAGGTAACGATAAGGAGCGAAAGAGGTTGGCCAGAGAGGTTGAAATCAAATTGAATATGCAGTACAAATTTTTCAAAGTTGGTGACCTTAGTTTTGGAAGGTGATAGGGGAGAGGAGGGGGAGTCAGATGATCTAGTTTATGTGTTGGAGATAAGAAAGGGGTTTTGGTAGTTCCAACTTGTCATTTGTCCATTCCCACCAATCAAGTAGAAATTTGATTCCAGTTTATTAGATGATTCCAGCAGAAAACAATGGGACGTTTAAAATCTGCATACTATGTCCAAAATAACCCTTTCCTCCAATCAGGAAGCCTGATGTGTATCAAGAGGACTAGACCAACCAATCAAATTATTTTGTTCTGAAATTCAAAATTGATTCTTTGGGTAAATAAATCTTTTGATTCTGTGATGTTTGTCTTCTTTGTAAATCCAATGAACTTTATTGATTATCTTAATAAAACTAGAAAACCAAAGAACATGTATATATCATTCATATTCTGGTCAATGTAAGATTAACTATACAAAAGCCTGTAATATTGTACAACAAACGAAATGTATAAGTTAATGATCTTTGTAAAAGACTTCTCTATGATACGCTTGAGCAATAAATCGATATTGACCCATATCGATATGGCCGATATTGAGTTCAAGGGTCATATCGATATATCTATATGATGTTCTTCAGCATACAGTACAACACAACACAACACAATGGAAGGCACCATAGACAACAGCCAGTTATTTATTTCAAAATCATGAAAAAGTTCATACCCCTATTTGTGAGAAGAAGTTGTTATCACAAACTGAATACTGCTTAAGTATACAGAATAGTGCTATTTTGCATATCGATATTTCGATAACATCGATATTTTCAGGCGATATATTAATATTTAATGGCGATCAATATCGCCCAAGCTTACTCTATGATATTACAAGTCTAAATCTCTTAAATATAATCATGTCATTAAATTAAAAGATTGAAGTTCCAAGATTTCTATTTTGCACATTTCAGAGATTTTTCCTATCAATAAAAGGTTCAGTGATAAGAATGAAATCACCTTGTCTGCTAATTCGCCCTATGGAATGACTCTTTTTTTATATCCTGTTATCTATCCAATCCCAAAATTGGTCAAAAGCACATTGACAATTTGCTTTTGATAATACATGAGTTGTTTCAATTTGCTTTGATAGATGCCCCGTAGTTACCAAACATTGCGAGACCAGCCATTGGTTGAAACAAAACCTTGTCACACCACTTACATCATCCCTTTTATTTTATGCTAATTACCACATCTAATCCCATGAATATTCACTATCTTTCTTTTCCTCCCCTGCTTTATTAAGCACTTGTGACAATTTATTCACTTTCTCCATAATCTTGTCTCTATCCCCAACTGATTTTATTTTATGCTAATTACCATATCTAATCCCATGAATATTCACTATCTTTCTTTTCCTCCCCTGCTTTATTGAGCGCTTGTGACAATTCCTTCACTTTCTCCATTATCCTCTCTCTATTCCCCACTGATTTTATTTTATGCTAATTACCATATCTAATCCCATGAATATTCACTATCTTTCTTTTCCTCCCCCCAACTGATTTTATTTCATTAAGTGATCTAATGTGACAATTCCTTCACTTTCTCCATTATCCTCTCTCTATCCCCAACTGATTTTATTTTATGCTAATTACCATATCTAATCCCATGAATATTCACTATCTTTCTTTTCCTCCCCTGCTTTATTAAGCGCTTGTGACAATTCCTTCACTTTCTCCATTATCCTCTCTCTATCCCCATCTTTCAGTTTCTGCTCGTATTTCTGCATAAATTTATCAGGATGCCAATCTTTCTGTTGGGACCTCAAATACTTCTTAAATTCCTCTTCATTGTTTCTATCGATCCCTCCTAGTAAGACTTGCACCATGTGCTCTGCATTGTCTGTGTTGCAGGGCCATGGAATATCATCATAAGAAATAGAGTCCATTTCTTGTGCTTGGAAAACTTTCAAATTTTTCTCGTATCTAAGTTTCATCAACAACAAATGATCTTTCCGTTCCTTGCCTATCATTTTCTTGGGCATTTTCTTTGATTTGTGTTTTGTGTCTGCATTGTCTTGTCTTGCATCCTCCTGTCCTTTCCGTTTGTTACTCCTCTGCCTTGAACTCATGTTATTCCACTCTGTTTCCTGCCTCTTTTGACGGTACTCCTTTGCCAACCTGTCGGCCCAATCATCGAAACTCTCCTGCTCTTGCGAAGGTGATTCGCGGAATCCTGAAATAAGATGTAAGTTGATTATTAATAAAACTGCTTTCATTCTTGTCCATCTAACTGACAGAGGTTATCCATGGTTTGGAAGAAAATACAGAAGTTAATGATACTATGAATTTGACATTTTTAATATTAAACAGATTGACCTCCATTGTCTGTCTGTAGAATTTAAAAGCAACGTTTGTTTAATCGTTTTATAAAATTTCAAAATCCATGAAATCAATAACAAAAATCCAATAAAAATGGACTTAAAAATTTGATATTTTACACCCTTTTGACTTGCAGGTCTTAATATACATGTGCAATTTCTGCATATATAATTTAAGAAGACTTCTCTGTGTAATGTATACCCATTGCTTCTTTTAATCCTCTGCCATAAATCTTTAAAGGGTATTTGGTTCTGATACAGATTTGTTTGGACTTAAAAATACCCCCTTCCCACCACTTCTCCCAATAATCCACCACCTCCTCCTCAATATCACACTGGAAAGAAATCTTCCTTATACACAATGGCTAGAAATTACAAACACAATATTCAATATGCAATTAAAAGGTAGACATTCACAACTGACACATTGCGGAAAGGATAAATACCATGGTAGTATCGCTGATCAGGAAGATCGTCATCTACCCAGGCTTGCTGCATTTTTTCATTCCAACCCTCTTCTGTTTCATTGTCTGGATTCAATCCTGCTGCAAATGCCCTTTTCTGATCATGTAATGGAAGAAGAACAACAACAACAGATTTGAATAAATATGGGTATTTGAACATATCTTTTTGTTTAACAAAATGAAAACTATTAATTTCCAAAGTTGGTAGTGATGATAACCCTTTTTATGTAAAGAGTTTTTTTCCCACCATTTTTGCATGATTCACCTAAATGTTCTTCGATAGATTTTTTCATTTTTTCTGAGGTTGTTCCTACCAACCAACTCCTCCCTAAACATACACTTTAGTTTTGCTATCAGTCAAACAGAACTTTATCCCTAGATGAGGGATACAGCTTTAAAGGTTATTTTCATACATTCATATGTCATTTTATTACAGCACAGGAGCTTAAAAAGGACTTTTTATTTAAGGAATAAAATATTTCTTATATATAACTTTGAATATTATCTGAGTAACAAAGAAATTCTCACAAGATATTAAAACACTAGTTTGATAATTGTATTAATGAAAAAGACCATTCATATCCCACTGACTATTGCAACAAGAAAGGAAGCTGATATCACACACACACACAAACACCCTTTTAATACCCTCATAGGTACTGTCCAACTGTATGACATTTTCCATCTTATCTTTCCTTGGCTTTCGCTATGCATGCATAATTCATATAGTAATCATATTTTGATTAGTGCTGTCATGACATATTGATTATCACGATTTCCCACAACATGAAATATGCCTCTCGCAACATATCGCGATACCAAAAACTAATATTCAACTAAGAAATTTTTGTGCAACTAGGCTAAGCTACTTCGTTCATTACAATTCTAACGTTATGGTACTAAATCTAAAAGTCAAGTTTAGGCCATTAAAAACGGGCAAATTAATTGCACAACTTAAAAACAACTAATTAAAAATCTTGCTCCTTCACCACACACTGGCACGCGCCGATGTAAGTTGGCAAAAAGAACAACAAATTGGTCCAGAATGTGCCACTCAGGTTCTCACTTCGATGATTCATGGTCGCGTTTTTTGAATTACCAAACACGTACATGATGAACGTAATATATAGTCACGCAATCATGTCATCTGCTAGATCTGCAAATCATTTTTTCTTGCGTTCATTATATCATGGAGTAAATTGTAACTCCATAATCATATACGATCATATCGCGATATTTTTCTCCATGATAATCGATACCTAATAGAGCCATGTCGTGACGGCATTAATTTTGATCACTCCTTTTGGATTGGAAAGTATGCGATCTCAACTAAAAGGAACTGATGTAAATCAGTGTAAGAACTGAGAGTCATGTCCAAATTCAAAGGATACTTACAGGTCCATATTTCCCACTGATATCCGTTACAAATTTCTTCAAAAGATGCCTTGGTGTTTGTCCAGATTTGTTAGCAACATCCAGAACATTATCCGAGCAATACTTCAGCAGAAGGCAGACCAAGTTTTCAAATACTAGAAAGAAAACAGTCAGAATGAATTACTAAATGTTGAATACTATTCAATTTTAATGAAAAAAACTTGCTTCTTACAATACGACAAATTGATTCAAATCTGATGTATGTTAAGCATAATTAATATCTTAAAATAACCAAAGCCACTTTTTATTAATAAATTTATATATCAAAGATGTGTAACAGGCGGGTAAATTCCATGCAAATAAGGAAAGGAAAAATGTGAATCAATTGCATAGAGTATTCACAGTTCAAACCAGTTTTCATGAATCAGCAAAATGCAGGAAATCTACTTCAAGGGGCAAAAATGTGACTAAATTTAAAGATACAAATTATAAGTTTTAAATATACAGGTAAATCTAAAAAGTTAAATCCATCCGAGCCATTAGGCTCATTGCGCTGGTGCTTATCTCCGATTTCCATGGCGCAAGAGGATGAGAGTACAAGACTCCCCCTGGATGGGACACCAGTCCATTGCAGATTAACTCCCCAGCAGTGCTGGTACTCATTTTACAGCTGAGTTGACTGAAGCAAGTAGAGTAAAGTTTCTTGCTTAAGGACACAATGCAGCGCTCACAACGAGAATTGAACTCGGTACCTTTCGAATACGAACCTGACTCCCCAACCACTGCGCCACAGCACCTCTGTTACAGAGCACCTCTATTACAGGTAAATTTAACATCAACTTTAAGAAATATTACCGTGAATTTTCATTTTCTTATATATGATAGAGAGGACCATGCAAGAAACAATTTGGTGTAAAAACCATGTTGATATCTTCTTCCATTTAGAAGTTATTGTATTGAGCAAGTGTCTTGAAAAGTGACCTCACAGTGCAAAGTGTGATGTCATAAATGCAAGAATCAAAGAACAATTTTTATGTATTGCTATAAAAAAAAAAAATAAGGTTCTTCTAGAGCAAGGGTTCTTAATTGAATTTTTCAAAGGGCCATCATTTTACAACAGCTTCAGGCCGTGGGCCAATTATGTGGCAAAACCAGTGTCATGTGACAAACAAAACCCGTCAAAACAATCTATAAATACAAAAAATTGACAGCATGCGCGATTAGAAGGATGTACGCCCGATGTCGGCGGTTTTCTTATCCACGTTCCTTTGACAAGCCCTGAGCCCAATTTATAACGGAACTAAAAATAACATTTTATTTGATAAGCCGTGATGTTTTAGTGAGCTGATCTGCCGATGAAAACCCCCAAAATAAAGAAGTATTTTGCGATTTTTACCGATATCATTCAGATTGAGCTTACTGTACATGCAATGCACTGTATTGCATTATATAATGACTATTGTTCACGGGCCGGATTGGATTGTCTGGCGGGCCAGATTATTAAGAATCGCTGTTCTAGAGTGTATTAGATTCATGAGCAAATGAGGGCAAAACTTGCACATTCTTATCAAGTGAATGATATACCCCACTTCAACAATGTTATATCCCATTTCAATCAATAAACAAAAGATGCTAATACAAGTTAGGAAGAGATAATTAAATTTCAAAGAAATATACAAAATTTGATTTGCCTTTATGACATCACACTGTGCACTGTGAGGTCACTTTTCAACACACTTCTGAAATGCAATCTTTGAAATGCAATAAATCCTGAATTATTTTAACACCAAATTGTTTCTTTCATAGTCCTTTATCATATATATGTATATGCAAATGATGATTCACAGGAATATTCCTATAGTTTAATACACTCAGGAAACTGTTACTCAGCATAAAAAGATTTAGTTTGGTTTGTTGATGTTTAACGGCACTGCAACAGTCAGAGTCAAATGTGCCAAGAGGGTGTTACAAAATTCAGGTGTACGAGTTAAGGCAGAAAGGAGATGGAGGATTGAGAGGGAGAAAAGGGAGGGGGAGGAAAATGGTAAATTTGGGAGAAAAAGTAAGGTAAAAAGAAAGGGGTGTAGAAGGAAAGAAAAAGGAAGATTAGATATGGTGGAAAAGGTTGTTGTTGCGGAGGAAATTGTCAATATTGGAGGAAGGACTGTTTATGAAGAGATCCGAGATTGAGGTGGGTGAGGAGAGAAGAGACCTGGAGTTCAGGTATAGGGGACAGGTTAAGAGGATATGCACTAAAAGGCAAAATTATACAAATTAAAATCAAGCACGTTTTTGTGAACAAAATGTAGAATTTAGCAAAAAAGGTGCAGGGTGTAGGCAATGAGGGACAAGGTGGAGTACACAGGGTGGAGGCAATGAAGGACAAGGTGGAGTACACAGGGTGGAGGCAATGAGGAACAAGGTGGAGTACACACGGTGGAGGCGATGAGGGACAAGGTGGAGTACACAGGGTGGAGGCGATGAGGGACAAGGTGGAGTACACAGGGTGTGGGCAATGAGGGACAAGGTGGAGTACACAGGGTGGAGACAATGAGGGACAAGGTGGAGTACACAGGGTGGAGGCAATGAGGGACAAGGTGGAGTACACAGGGTGTAGGCAATGAGGGACAGGGTGGAGTACACAGGGTGGAGACAATGAGGGACAAGGTGGAGTACACTGGGTGGAGGCAATGAGGGACAAGGTGGAGTACACAGGTTGGAGGCAATGAGGGACAAGGTGGAGTACACAGGGTGTAGGCAATGAGGGACAAGGTGGAGTACACCACAGAAAACGTGAAACTAGGGATGTGGTCTCTGCTAAGGGCGGGGTTCAACCATTTTGCATTATGAAGATTTGGGATTTATTGGGAAGAAAGGTCATAGGCCTATGTCTAGTACGACTCGAGTCTTCATACTCAAACCCTTTCGCTTTGAATCTCTGATTTAGAGTATGAACGATTACATACATAATCCATTGACACACTTCAGCAAAGTCAATGGGCTTCAACGTGTCTTTTCAAAAAAATTGGGTAAATTTCTTTTCGATATGAAGACTTCCATTTTTAACCCGAAAATCAGCACACTGAAACTTGAATTTGTTTTACACATTGTGAATAGTAGTGCCCGAGTGAGGTGTTTATCTCAGTCTCACTAACTTAAACCCAACCGCTAGTATTACTATTAGCTATAAGCAGTTCCGCGAAAACATAAAATAATCTTGCTTACCATGTTCGTGACCAAATATGGCCCTTCTCAGTGCAACATGTAAAGCAGTATCCCCTCGTGTGTCAGCTAAGCACGGATCTGCACCCCCTTGTAAGAGAACTCTAGCTATGGAATCATTACCTGTCATGCAGGCCATGTGAAGAAGAGGTTGGTACGAATGAACAACCAGTCGCACTGAGTTTAAGTCTACTCTCTTATGTTTTTTCATGAAATTCCTCAATTTTGAAACTGATCCCTCTTTCACAAACTCTGCAATCTTTTCTTCTCTAGTTTTCCCCATTATTGGTTTACTCAATTATGGAGAAATTTTCACCGGCAATCGCCCTAAAACGTGCACTCCAAAATGGTGAACAAATGTACTCAGTGATAGGCAATCGACATAATCTTCAACCGGGTGTCTTTTTATGACGTCATTTTGACGTCATTTCTCCTTATGGCTTTTTGACGTCATTTCTTGTTTACACACAGTGATGTCGTACTCAAGTCGCAAATTATAACGCAAACGCCACTATGATTCTGCGCACACCGTCATGTGATACATCACCTGATTACAGTTTTTGTGAATTTCCCGCGCGATATCCTGAAACTTTTTACTTTGTTAATATCTAAATGTTTGTTTCCCGCGTCCCACGCACGTTAACAGCAGTAACACTAGCGTTGGCCACAACTCCCTGGTTAATTGTATCCATAGGCAGCAAGCTTACTATACAACTATGAATGATAGCTAATTCTAAATAGCGTTTGTTATGGAGTCTGAGGTACTATTAAATGGATAGTGTGTCATTTATTTTGTATGACAGCACTGAATAGGTGGAGGAGTGATTTCATCAGGTGTCATACAAGTGCTTGGAACTTCCAAGTTGTTGAATGGAAGTAGAATGGCCTAGACTATCTGGGGTCTAAGATTAGGCTATACTTAATAATTAGCCCCTATACTTAATAATTAGTCCCCGCCCCACGGGGTGGGGGTGAATGGGGGTGAATGGGGGTGAATGGGGGTCAGTGACATATGGTTTTGGTATTCAGGGTACTTCGTGATTTGGGTGAGGGGGTGATTTGGGATTCGGAGGGGGTGATAGAATTTGGGATTCAGAAGGGTGGGTCCGTGATAGGATTTGGGTGGGGTTCCGTATAATGCCAAAACTTCCTTACCTACCGTTAACAGGGTTAATTTAGCATTTGTGACTGCAGTTTAAATTCTTGCAGATCATCATAAGTTGAAGGAAATATTATGGGATATATTTTTTATTGGGAGTAGGCCTAGGCCTACAATTTTGGACAAAACGGCTGGAACACTTCAGCTTTTTGAGATCTTCATATGTTATAGTGCCATGTTTCTTTAATATTTTGCCGAGAATTGTAACCCCCTATCCTCCCTTTCAATGTTAAATGTATTCCTTTCTTAACATAAATTTCCAGAAAAAACAGTAACAATAGCCAATATTGAATGGGAAGGGGGAGGACAATTATTATAGTGAGTTAGGGAGGGGACACTGACGGCGTCAATGAAATTATTAAAACGTGATTATGTACAACACCTCTACACATCGGCTTAAAAAAAGAAGACCAAAACCGCTGGTGACCCCTATCGAAAGTCCTTTTGGAAAACATCACAAAATATCCCAAATCTATAACATTCTGGTACAAAAAGGACCCTGATCTTGACTCTTTTATCATCGCTTTCAATATTGAGAATAATTAGTTCCGTTTTACACTAATTCACTAAGTTCAGCCTTCACCTCCCGTAGTCGTCTCGCAATTGACCACAGACCCACGTGTGTTTACATGCCGCGGGAGTGTTCATTCTGTCATTGTTCAATATTACGAGAATGTTATAAAAAAAAATTACGTCATTGTTCTAAAAGCGTCTACTCTGCTATGACGTCATAAAAAGACACCCGGTTGAAGATTATGTCGATTGCCAGTGATAGCGGAATTACGTAAGAGGAAAGACGTCATTAGGTAACCCAGCTGAAGTTAGCGTCATATTCATATCAGATTCAGAATACTTAAGTTAGCCTCATATTCATGTTCAGATTCAGAATACGTTTATCCACCTTGTCCTGCGTTTAGCATCAGATCCATATTCGTATCTATATTGCTAGACCTAGCTATAGGTAGATGCATGGCCCATACATGCCATAAACTGATGCTTTTAACGAAAAAATGCGCTCTAGCGTTATCTGTGGCGCCTAAACTATCTTTGGTGCCGGGGTAGACTCACGTGGGAATGATATCCCACTCATATAGCTATCTTATAACGTATCATATATTAAGATTGAGACCGTCGGGTTACCATATAAAGGTCCAGTAAATGCATGGTCCCATAAACTAAAGCTTTTAACGAAAAATAACATACTTTGCGCCCTTGCGTTATCTGTGGCGCCTAAACAAGCTTTGGTGCCGGGGTAGACTCACGTGGGAATGATATCCCACTCATATAGCTATCTTATAACGTATCATATATTAAGATTGAGACCGTCGGGTTACCATATAAAGGTCCAGTAAATGCATGGTCCCATAAACTAAAGCTTTTAACGAAAAATAACATACTTTGCGCCCTTGCGTTATCTGTGGCGCCTAAACAAGCTTTGGTGCCTGGGTAGACTCACATGGGGGTGGTAGCCCAGTCATGTGGCTATCTTATATTGATCACAGATTAATATTGAGACCGTCGTGGTCACCATACAAAGACCCAGTAATGCTAACATTGGTCCAACGCTGGACCAACGTTCTGTAACGAACACGGTTGGCAAACAGTTGGTATAGCACCGTTGGGCCAACCATCAACATACGAGCACCCAACCTAATCTATATGTTAGACCAACGTAGTGCCAACATAATATACAACCTTTAGCCAACGTTGGCCCAAGAAAATTGCGCTATTAGGGTCATTCACTTCCCCCGTGTCTCTTTCACACCCCCCCCCACCCCCACTTTTTCATGCCCCGTAGACTAAAACATCGCCTCGTCCGCTAAAGGAGCCCAATTATTATGTTATCTCGTGACATGGGAACTGCAGCGCCCCTCTGTGGCGAAAACTGACCATTATTTATTACGCAATTTTTTTTGTGGAATATTGATCAAAACAAGCAATTTTATTTATTGTTAATAGGATATCATGTCCATTATGTGGGGATATGTCTATACAGTCTGAATTCTATGGACTAGGCGTGGGCAAGAAAGGATGAGCAAGACAAGGTTTACATACTACCTACTTGGGCCCATGTGGATTACACATGGGTAACCACAAAGCTTAATGGGCTGAGCACGGGTTAGTATTGCATTGGTTACATGCGGGCGATCCTTGGGACCTATGTGGGGTACACAAGGTCGACCAAGAGATGTTCTGTAAATGCGGGTCACATTAAATACAAAGAATACAAACTTTTTTCAAGATTAACATCTTAAATTTGTTGCATTTTTTAATAATGCAATTGTACTTTTGTATTAACTATGAGTACTATCGTAATTATCTACCAAAAATATTAGTCACATGATGGGCGAAGCCACAATAATTAAGTGATTAACACCAATCCATAACTAGAGATAAATAAATGCATTAATACTTTTATTTTGCAAAAATACATTTATCAGTTTAATGTGTATTTACTTAATTTTGCTGCTTCATTATATTTTGTTTCAAAGATTTATGTTGAATTTTCGGGAAAATTTGGAACTTCTAACAGTCTATAATGATGACTAAAAAGGTACATAAACAAATCTCATAAGTGCATACGGGATCCTCTCATGCCAGATCCTAGAAACCCACCTTTAGACATTCAGACAGTACTGGTTACCAAGGGGGTTAAAAAATATGAACAGGGGACTGGCCCATGGGGACATGTACTAGTAAATTAGGAGTTTAGGTCCTTGAGTTTCTCCCATTTTGGACTTCCATACTCTATGCACCAGGGGCCAGAAAGCGACCCACATGTAGACATAACTGATTAATTACCTGATTTAAAATATGGACAGGGGACTGACCCATGGGGGGCTCTTGTACATAATAAGGTACCACAGTCTTCAGGAATGGTAGAGAAGGGATACGTCTTAATTTTGTATATCCAACTTGACGAGATTTGATGAAGCATAAGTTTCATGGGGAACTATTTTACCATGGACCCATACCAAAATTTGAGTGATTTGGTGAGGGCCGGTGTATAACAAGGCTTTACTTGAGCCTGAAAAGAGAAGCCAAAACCTCTGGTGATCCCTTATTGAAAGTGCCTTCATCCGACATATATTAGATATTACTTTTTAGATCACAAAATATCAAAAATCTTATAACGTCAGAACGTGATCTTTATCAATATTTTTATTTTGCTGCCATCTTAATGTTTCTTCTTGCTCTCTCAGTTTGTAGTACCCTCACAAGGTTTTCAATTGTGTCTTCTGTTTTTCCCTCCAGAATCGGTATCCAAGAATGCTCCTTGGCTGACTTATTTTCAGACGTTTTCCTAATTCTCTTTACTACAGCTTATGAACTCATGTGTCTTCTTTCATTCCGAAACTTAACTCGTAGTCCATTTTCCAGGCTTCCTGTACAGCTGTACATGAAATAAAGCATGCAACATATTAACTGAGAAGATTGTTATCAACTGAAATAAGGAACCATATGAAATGAGAGAGCCCATGTCCAGTATTTCATTCCTAATGTGACTGTCCATAAACTTTCCATATGTACAAGAAAGCGAATCGGGTTATAGCGATTACAATTGTTTTCCTATACCTAAATGAAAAAAGGTACTTTTGGGATATTACGAAAACAGAGACTCGATACCCACCCGAAAACAGAGACCCAGGTATACGAAAACAGAGACCCATGTATACGAAAACAGAGACCCAGGTATACGGAAACAGAAACCCATGTATACGAAAACATAGACCCAGGAATACGAAAACAGAGACCAGGGCCATGGCGTAACTGGTTTTGAATGAGGGGTATAGATGTGATTTTTGCCGACCAAATACCACACTGGTGACCTGATGTGCTGCTTTTGTCGGTGCCATGTATAGCGTGCGTATGACGGCGTGGGGTCCAGGACCCTGGTAAGGTCCAGGTGCGAATCCCTGGACCCACAAGAAAGCTCTGAAAATTATGTGATCTGGTGATTTCGTTGCCACAAAATGGCTTAACATTATACAATAATTCTAATGAATTTTACCTGAGAACATGCATTTTTGACAGTTCAGGTAATTAAAATAAGATTTTTGTTTTAATTTAAAAGCTAAAACAATCCTGGACGAAGCCCTGGTAGGGTTCCATGGGTGAAGCCCGGATAGGGCTCAAGGGGCAAAGCCCGGAAGTCTTATGATGCTGTGAAATTGATTCCCCAAATGACTTTAAAAATAATACAAACAGTTGAATGGAGTTTATACATGTGGATGCATTATATTTTGAACTGTTCAAAGTCCTGGTAGGATCCAGCAAGCGAAGTTCCGGGAAGCTATGAAATTCCTTGATTTTGATGCCCGAAATTGCTTGAAATAATACGGAAATTTTAGTTAAGTATACATAAGGAAGTATACAAAAGAACGCACTTTGTGCTGAGGGCTAGCCTCGGAAGCCCTGCGTTAAAAGCTTCAAAATTGTAGGTTTTGTTTGGGTTGACATTTGCCGATGTTATATTGATTTGATAATATTTGTTGGCTTCTTGAGCCTCAACCCGTGTTGTTTTGCCAACAGGTCTGATGATTTGCCGACAGACTGATGAATCATACTGGGCCTTTATATGGTAACCCCGACGGTCTCAATCTTAATGTGTGATACGTTATAAGATGGCTATATGACTGAGCTACCACTCCCATGTGAGTCTACCCCGGCACCAAAACTAGTTTAGGCGCCGCAAATAAAGCAAGAGCGCAATGTAGGCTATTTTCCGTTAAAAGCATTAGTTTATTGGCCATGCATCTACTGGGCCTTTATATGGTAACCCCGACGGTCCCAATCTTAACATATGATAGGTCATGAGATAGCTCAATTTATGGGCTATCACTCTCATGTAAATCTACCCCGGTACCAAAACTAGTTTAGGCGCCACAGATAACGCAAGAGCGCAGCAGATAAACCAAGATCGCAAAAGTGAGCTGTTTTTTGTTAAAAACATTAGTTTATGGCCCATACATCTACTGGGTCTTTATATGGTAACCCCGACGGTCAAAGTCTTAAAATATGATAGATCATGGGAGCTATATTAATTGGCTACCACTCCCATGTAAGTCTACCCCGGCAACAAAACTAGTTTCGGCGCCGCAGATAAGCCAAGAGCGCAAAAGTGGGCTATTTTTTCTTAAGAACATTAGTTTATGGGGACATACGCCTACAGGGTCTTTGCATGGTGACCCCGACGGTCTCAATCTTAATGTGTGATACGTCATAAGATAGCTCTATGAGTGGGCTACCACCCCCATGTGAGTCTATCTCGGCATCAAACCTATTTTAGACGTCACAAATAACGCAAGAGGGAACAATAGGCTATTTTTCGTTAAACGCATCAAATTTTGGGCCATTTCATCTACTGGGCCTTTATATGGTGACCCTAGCGGTCTCAATCTTAATGTGTGATACAATATAAGATAGCTATATGACTGGGCTATCACCCCCATGTGAGTCTACCCCGGCACCAAAGCTAGTTTAAGAGCCACAGATAGCCCAAGAGCGCAATGTAGACTATTTTTAGTTAAACGCATCAGTTTATGGGGCATGCATCTACTGGGCCTTTATGTGGTAACCCCCGACGGTCTCAATCTTAACATATGATAGGTCATGGGGTAGCTAAAGTTATGGGTTATTACTCACATGTGAATCATATATATATATATATATATATATATATATATATATATATATATATATATATATATATATATATATATATATATATATATATATATATATATATATATATATATATATATATATATATATATATATATATATATATGTATGTGTATATTTATATTGGTGGGCAAATCAGGCCCTCATATTAGCACGTTATATATATATATATATATATATATGTGTGTATATATATCTGTGTATAAATATATATATATATATATATATATATATATATATATATATATATATATAAATATATATATATATATATATAAATATATATATATATATATATATATATATATATATGTATATACTATATATATATATATATATATACTATATATATATATATATATACTATATATATATATATACAAATATTTATACAAATATATATATATATATATATATATATATATATATATATATATATATATATATATGTATATATATATATATATATATATATATAAATATATATATATATATATTTTATATATATATTTGTATATATATATATATATATATATATATATATATATATATATATATATATATATATATAGTATATATATATATATATATATATATATATATATATATATATATATATATATTATATTTATACACAGATATATATACACACATATATATATATATATATATATATATATATATATATATATATATATATATATATATATATATATATATATATATATATATATATGTGTGTGTATATTTATATTGGTGGGCAAATCAGGCCCTCATATTAGCACGTTACACCGGCTTATACGGCCCATGTTCAGCACCATGATAGTTGTGTTTCTGTGTCAATAGATCAGACGACGACGACGAGTGTACACACAATTACAATGACGGGGTCGTCGCCTGCGTAATCGCTTACGTTAGTAACAATGCTATCACGAAACGCTTAATACGACCCGGACGAGAACACAGGTACGACGTACGGACAGACATAACATCGACAACCAAGTCAATGTCCACGGCCTTTGATAACCAGTTGTGGTGCACTGGCGTGTCTACCCAACCCAGGCTTGAACCCAGGACCTCGTGGTCTGTAGACATGTATGATAACCGCTACACCACAGTAGGTAGATACCACAGATCAGACAAGTTTGCAGAACATTTATACTGATATGTAAAAAACTATGCCAGGCCCCGTTTTATGAAAAATTACGTCTGTTTTTGAAAAAAATTGTTATGCCTAACTGTTTTGGTGAGAAAAAGAAATACTTGTGAAAGCTAAAAGTGCAGTGCGAATTTTGAATTTCTTAACTAGGTTAGGTATAGACGGCACATGGTGGTCGGAGTAGGGGGCAACAGCCCCAGTGAAACTTTCTGAGGGGGCTTCGAGGGATCAAAGGGACACAAAATTGTCCTGATAATTTATTTGTATTCGTAACTCCAGGGCGTAACTTGACTAAGACAAATTTGCCCGACGAAAATTTGCACTTACCCGACTTATAAATGGACGACATGTGTTTACAATCACACAATAGAGAACAATTGGAAACAACGGACCACCCATCCCCCTTCTCCCTCTTTCCCTTCCCTATCCAATGCAGTATGATCGCCATACATGCTTGGAACAGACCTGCGAAACAGCATTTACCCGTTTAAAGGCTCCTGGCGGCGTTCAGAGGGAGAAATCTTGGTCCAGGTGGGAAACCCCCAGAATTTCTCTTGAAATTTCAAGATTTCTTGTCAAAATGGTTGAAAATCAACACTCTGTTATAGATTAAGTGACAGTTTCTAAATAGGCAGGGGATACATTTGTATTGAAAATTGATTTTAAAAAAATCGGGCAAAACTGTGTAGGCGTTCATGGTGAAGCCTTGGTCTGAAGATTTCTTGTTTTTGATGTAAATATATTACACAAATTTTCTTGAAATATAACTTTTTCTGAAAACCCTGTTCCCATGATCTGTCTTTTTGTGTGTTTTAAATCCAGCGGAGAATTCCCGCTTGTAACGGTTTCTTAGAAGGAGTCAGGTCCAACGAGCGAAGCCCACGGAAGCTCTGAAGATTTCTTCTCTATGATGCCTCAAACTGCCAAAATGGCTGAAAATACACAAACTGACAAAATCTTATTGATGAAAAGAAGACAATTTTAAATCCTCAGTCGTGTTAACTGGTTAATATCGTTTTGAGAACAACCTGATAACATTGTGCAGGCGTTCCTGATAAAGGTGAAGCATTGGTCTAAAGATTTCTTGCTTTTTGAGAAAAAAATTGGGCAACATTGTGCAGGCGAAGAAAGAACATATTTAATTATAATGTTAAAATCTTCTCATATAAGCATTTTAGGTTATTTTCTAAACACTTGTCAGGCAGAGCTGAAATTTCCGTTAGAAATTGAGAAAATTTAGCCAAATTGTTAGGTTTATGGCTTAAAATCAATAATACAAACCAAACCATAATTGATATAAAGATTTCAAATTCTAACTTTCTAACGTAAAATCTACTCAGATTAGCATTTTGGGTTACTATTTCTAACCAGGCAGAGGAGAATTTGAGAAATATTGACCAAATGGTTAGGTTCGTGGACGCAGCTCTGCTAGGGTCCAAAGGGTGAAGATTTATATATATATATTTATATATATACACACACACACACACACATATATATATATATATATATATATATATATATATATATATATATATATATATATATATATATATATATATATATATAAAATATATATATATATATATATATATATGTATAGATATATATATATATATATATATATATATATATATATATATATATATACTATATATATATATATATATACTATATATATATATACTATATATATATATATATATACAAATATTTATACAAATACATATATATATATATATATATATATATATATATATATATATATTTGTATATATATTTGTATATATATATATATATATAGTATATATATATATATATATATATATATATATATATATATATATATATATATATATATATATATATATATATATATATATATATATATATATATATATATATATATATATATATATATATATTTCTTTCTGATGCAAAAAATGATCATCATTCTGCTCCAAATAACATATCCCTCCCTGTCGGGACATAATCGACCTGGCAAAATACCATTTTCCCAGTGCTTCTCCTATTCGCCTCATATGCATTATAGATATGAAGTTACACCCGGGTGGTCAGGTAGTGTTAGGTTTTCTATTGACAATCTATCAGTTGCGCTGTTAGTGATAGCTAGTTTGCTACCTTGTGGTCAGAGAGTAATCTAGTTTCATACTCAAGTTGGGTAAAGATGTAGCCTTGTTTATTGACATGTAAGGATGCAGTCGAGTGCTAGACTCATTAGCGTATAAAGAAGTATTTCCATCATGTAGCAGTTTAATATTTTTTATTATACATCCGTATAGTAGGGAGCGACTGAAGTTATACTTGTAACAGGTGGGCATTTTTCATATACACCCAAGTTGCCCAACCCGAGCCCATGTTAAAGGAGCACTACACAGAAAAGTGGGTGCTCTCATTTTTGCGAATTTCACAGAAATATTTTCCATAAAAGATCGATAAACTTCATGCCTCGATAGCTTACAGACGACGTGAGGGCAAAGGTTAATTGGATATCCATATTTACCAGAAAGTTGCTATACCGTTGCGTGCTAGATAAACATTTGATTTTATGGGGATCCCATCAAAATATGCCCTCACATTTCGGTCTAATGTTCCTTTAGGTTAGTGAAGTAAACACCTCGCTCAGTCGGCACTAACTTGCAAGCAGAGAGCTGTAACAGCTCCCTGTTGCAAGGCAATACTTACAAGTTACATACTGTGAATAGCAGCCATGTAGTGGATATAGCGATAACTACCGTCAGAAGAGATAATATCTAAGGTTAAGTTGGCCAAAATCCTTCAAGTTGTAGAGGACATAAACGCCAATCGAGCATAACAAATTTGCTAAGCTTATAGATTCGAAACAGTTCAGATTGTTAGACATAAACTCGTAAACATGCATGTGCGGTATAATGCTTCCCTTTATTCTTATGAAAATATATCAGCAAGTATATTTATATACGTTTGAAAAGACAAACATGCAATGTAAATATTCATTTCTGACTTATGATACAAGGGTTTTGATTATTGCTGCAGGGTTGCCAGTTTGGCTGATAACCGGCCAAATATCTTTTGTCGGTATAATTTTGTCAGCCATTGTTTTTGATATTTTGCTAAACTAAACTTATTCTTTCCTTGCTGTTACTTTAAACTCATTACTCGCATACATTAATTTTTAGTATTTGTGATATCAGAGTGTTGAAAATCCTATTATACAGTCAAATATATCTTTATCTTGTATTTTGCATTGTGTGGTATGAGTATTAAAAAGTCCATTGAAAACTGATTTTGCCGGTTTTTTTGTCCGATTTGGCCGATTTTCAATATATATTTGGTCGGTAAACTTGTGGCAGACCTGGCAACCCTGCGTTGCTGTTGGTTTGGAAGGCTCCGTTTTACTTATATATAAAGCATTAAAGTGGGGCAAGACGGAATATGGGGTCCGCTCTAATATGATTGTGATAGGCTTACTGAGAGAAATGTTTTGTGTTTCCTTGAGTGTGAAAAACAATATATAAATGATCCGCATCTTCCATTAGTTTTAGTTCAAAACGCCATTAAATAACTTGTGTATCATCAAATCATGGGCAAGTTATTTACTCGCCTTTTGAGTGATCGACTCTCTTCCTGGTTAAAAGATCTAGATATGTTTTCTCCATCATAAGCTATAGCTTCCGGAAAAATTACAGGTACAATTGATAATTGCTTTGTTACTCATACTAATGTCACTAAAGCTACAAATTTTTGATTCCAAAATTCTTCCTATTTTGATTTATGTTGCAAAGAGTTGGGGGTCAACAGTTCTCTAAGAGTTTATAATCAATTTCACAAATAATTTTTAGAACTTCCTTTTCGTGCTACTAATTCCTTCTAGCAATTGGGGAGCTCGGTAGACCTTAAACTTTTCAATTGTGCGGAACAAATTAATCATTAGTTGAAAATTACCAGGGAGTTAGAATAGATTCTAACTCCCTGAAATTACTAAGCATATATCAACAATACATATACACCACATTATGTCTTTCTGAACAGTACTTTGCTGATATTGAATTCCAATCATGGGGATTAAATATTAAAAGTACTCTTTGTAGCACGGGTTCTGGTCACGTATGGTATAACCAGGGTGTTGGTGATGATAATTCATTCATGGGTATTTTTAAGCAAAGGAATTTAGACATTGATAAGCAGGAATGGACGAGTTCTGTCCATGAATTTGATTATATACGTACCTATAAGTTGTTCAAATGTGGTAAATATGTAGAGCCTTATGTTTTTTATCTTCAGAATTATAATCAAAGGAAATTTGGGGCTAAGTTCCGTTATATTGGTATTAATGTGAACACCGGGCGCATGAATAGCATTGAGTACAATCATAGAGTCTGTTCATTTCATAATAGCTTGGATATTGATGATGAGTTACATTTTTATCAGTTTGTCCATTCCACTCAGTTCTGCGACGACGACGACGACGACGACGACGACGAGTGAACACACAATTACAATGACGGGGTCGTCGCCTGCGTATTCAGTTATGATAGTAACAATGCTATCACGAAACGCTTAACACGACCCGGACGAGAACACAGGTACGACGTACGGACAGACATAACATCGACAACCAAGTCAATGCCCACGGCCTTTTGATAACCAGTTGTGGTGCACTGGTGTGTCTACCCAACCCAGGCTTGAACCCAGGGCCTCGTGGTCTGTAGACAGGTATGATAACCGCTACACCACAGTTAGTAGACACTCAGTTCTGCGCTCAAAATACATTCCTTTATACTATTCAACCCATCCTGACTTGCATAAATTAAGCTCTCTCCTAAATAGCGACTCCAAATCTATTTGTTTATCTCTTTCAAACAGTGTAATGCATGCATTGAAGTCCCGTCACCCGTGAACGAGCCTGACATGCAGTCATGCATATCCCCTCTGTTCCTTATGTCATTCATTATACGTCTCATTCGTCTTGTTTCGAAAGGTACATTTGTTTCGACAGCTCAAGCAAAGTATTAATGCTATCATATGAAATACTACACTAAAGTGGTAGTAGGTCTGTGCCGCTTTCAATTTCACATTGCACTGTAGTATAGGAGATTTTTTGATAACTGCAGTATGAAAATAAGTGATTTGTGATACATGCAGTAGGAAAATAAGTGGTTTTTGATACCTGCAGTACAAAAATAAGTGGTTTTTGATACCTGCAGTACAAAAATAAGTGATTTTTGATACCTGCAGTATGAAAATATGCAATTTTTTTGAGACCAGCAGTATGAGAGATTGGATTTTTAATACCTGCACTACGAAAATGCTGAAAAGGCAACTGCTCGGGCAGCACATGTATATATACCTCACATATTGAAGTGCCCCCACACACACACCACCGGACCTCTGTCACGCCTGCCAGTACATAGTTCACCATGTGACCGTGATCTTTGGTAGGCGATGGTCCTCCATCCTGGTTATATGGCCTGCCCAGCGCAGCTGGATTTGGAGTAACATACAGTAGCCTCGACACCGCACTGGTGATTCGACTTAGTTGTTGGTGATATAGTGACTGCATCCGTTCATGATCCAGTGTATGCTGAAGACAGTAATTATTGTTATTTCATTATTATTATTATCATTATCATTATCATTATCATTATCATTATCATTATCATTATCATTATTATTATTATTATTATTATTATTATTATTATTATTATTATTATTATTATTATTATTATTATTATTATTATTATTATTATTATTATTATTATTATTATTATTATTATTATTATTATTATTATTATTATTATTATTATTATTATTATTATTATTATTATTATTATTATTATTATTATTATTATTATTATTATTATTATTATTATTATTATTATTATTATTATTATTATTATTATTATTATTACCATTATTATCATCATTATTATTATCATTATCATTATCATTATTATCATTATCATTATTATCATTATCATTATTATTATCATTATTATTATTATTATTATTATTATTATTACTATTATTATTATTATTATTATCATTATTATTATTATTATTATTATTATCATTATCATTATCATTAGTATTATTATCATTATCATTATCATTATCATTAGTATAATTATTATTATCATTATTACGATTATTATTACGATTATTATTATTATTACGATTATTATTATTGTTTTTATTATTATTATTATTATTATTATTATTATTACTATTATTATTATTATTATTATTATTATTATTATTATTATTATTATTATTATTATTATTATTATTATTATTATTATTATTATTATTATTATTATTATTATTATTATTATTATTATTATTATTATTATTATTATTATTATTATTATTATTATTATTATTATTATTATTATTGTTATTATTATTATTATTTAGTATAATGCATTGTATGTGTTATTAGGATCTTGAAACTTAAAGTTTTTAAAGCATTTTGTTATGCTACTATAATTGTCTAGTTTAAAATAAGTCTGGATCGATAAACATCAATGAATCGGTAAACATCAATGGATCGATAATCATGAATGGATCAATAATCATCAATAATTAAACAGGAAATGTTTTCAATAATTTAGAGGGAGGAAAGATCTGCAAGTGTGACGTCCCACTGTATACACTGTACTACGACGTTAATTTTAAACATAGTGGTAAAATCTTTCAACTCTAAAACGGAATAAACAGATATATCAAAATGGTTTTCTACACCATTTTGTTTCTTTAATAGCCCTCTATAATCTATATGACAATATAATTAAAAACAATAGTATTTATCATAACCAAAGAAATTGTTCATCTTCCAGTAAATGTGCTAAATCCTCATTATATGGTTGGTAGAAACAGTTAAGAAGTGCTTTGGTTTTATTTAGCATACGGACTTTCTTTGCCTTATTTTTATTTAGCCCTTCAGGGCTTAACGAGCAAATGTTGTGTACATCAGGTGGCGCCAACGTTCCTGAGAAGGGGAAGAAAGTAAAAGATGTAAGATATCACATGTTAGATAAAGCTACTACAAATAAAAATATTCTCTCTCTCTCCCTCCCTCTCTCTCTGGGGTGTAGAACAAAATGTATTCCATAATCATCAATGGATCGATATTCATCAATGGATCGATATTCATCAAGTGAACGATAATCATCAATGGATCGATGCTCATCAATAGATCGATAATCATCAATGTATCAATAATCATCAATAAATCGATACTCATCAATGTATCGGTAATCATCGATGTATCAGTAATCATCAATGGATCGGTATATCATCAATGGATCAGTAATTATCAACTCATCAATGGATCGATATTCATCAAGTGAACGATACTCATCAATGGATCGATGCTCATCAATGGATCGATGCTCATCAATGGATCGATAATCATCAATGTATCGGTAATCATCAATAGATCGATACTCATCAATGGATTGGTAATCATCAATGGATCGATAATAATCAGTGGATCGATAATCATCAGTGGATCGATACACATTAAAGATTCGGTAATCGTTAATGGATCAATAATCATCAATGGATCGATAATCATCAATGAAACAATAATCATCAATGGATCGATAATCATCAATGGATTGGCAATCATCAGTGGATCCGTAATCATCATTTGATCGATAATCCCTGCTTTCCCTGCAAGTATCGAACTTCAAAGACTGTGATATTTCAGATACCACTATGAAACAGCAAATCAAAAATTCACAGATTACTTTACCTAGTTCTAAAAATTTGAAAGCTTCTTGAAGAATTCCCGAACAGTTGCTTGCCCAGTCTTCCATTCGTATGATGAAAATTTGGTTTCTAGGAAACACTTGAAGCCATTGGCGGAGCGTGACAGAATATAAACCGATACTTATCCGCTTTGAAAGGAAATAATGATATTTTGTCATTAAGCTGTCAAGTAATGTGTCTTGAGATAATTTTATATTGATTTGTAACAATGGTTATAATATTTCTTAAATATCAGATTAAATTTATTATCAAAAATAAGTATATTATTAGAGGTTGCCACCAAACACCATTACCCACAATGCACCATGATACTTTTGTTGCGTATATAAACTCTCAATTCGTTGTAGAATGATTTTGCATATATTCTACAAAACTATACAAAATAGCAGGGGCGTAGCCGGAGGGGCAGGGCATGCGCCCCCTTTCAGAGGCCCTGCCCCCTATTGCTAAATGAAATGACAGAAAATAGTGCAATTGTTCATTGCATCATTAATCTTGTCCCTGCAAAACTGTAATCTGCCCCACTCTTGCTCCCCCTCCCCCCCCCAAAAAAAGATGTCGCAGTACCTAGCTACGCCATTGCAAAAGAGATCAATCTCAATTTGACGAAAATAGAGGTGAACTAGCTAGATTTGTTAAAATCTCTCTTTCGATCTGTTTTTACACTCTAACTTTTTTCAACAAAAGGCATCTCAGTTTTAAGTGGATTTTAAAATAAAATGTTGCCCTCTAACTTTACTTAATAAACCACAAGAAAAACAACAAGAACATCAATGATGTAGTAGCTCATGTTATATATATATAATACATATAAATATATATATATATATATATATATATATATATATATATATATACATATATATATATATATATATATATATATATATATATATATATATATATATATATAAACACATATAAATATATATAAATATATATATATACATACATACATATACATATAAATATACATATATACACATACATTATATATACATGTTATATATGTATATATATTATATATATAAACATATATATTATATATATAAATATATATATATAAATATATGTATATATATTATGTATATATATCATATATATATACATATATATATATATTATATATATATATATACATATTATATACATATATATATATATATATATATATATATATATATATTATATATATATATATATATATATATATATATATATTATATATATATATATATATATACATATATATATATAAATATATATATATATATATATATATATATATATATATATATATATATATATATATATATATATATATATATATATATATATATATATATATATATATATATATATTTATATATATGTATATATATTATATATATATATATAATATACATAATATACATAATATATAATATACATATATATATATATATATATAAATATATTTTGTTTATATATATTATATTTATATATATATATTATATATATATATATATATATATATATATATATATATATATATATATATATATATATATATATATATATATATATATATATATATATATATATATATATATATATATATATATATATATATATATATATATATATATATATATATATATATATATATATATATATATATATATATATATATATATATATATATATATATATATATATATATATATATATATATATATATATATATATATATATATATATATATATATATATATATATATATATATAGGTAATACAATATATATAGGTGCATTTAAAAAAGGAATAATCAAATAAGACCATGGCATGGTTCACTATGCACAGATTTAACTATGGTCATAATTGACCATATTATGATCATACTTGACCATATTTTGGATGATTTTTGACCATAGTTAAATCTGTGCATAGTCTGGTTGTTGACCATGTCACGATCAAATCTAACCATTTCTTTTATGAGTAGGCTATTAGAATTCAAAATGATATTTCTACGTATCTGATGTCTGGATTTTGCTGATATTTTTCTAAGGCCTATACACTCACCACCCTCCTTTCCTCGTTCAACACGTTTTCTTGACCAATGCAAGCTAGTTCCGATTTCTTTTCTTCACAGCACTGGTAGAAAGCTTTCATAGCCTCTACAACGTGTAAGTGAAAATCTTCAGAAGTTTTTTTGAATTTCCCAAAATAGTGGTAAGCAGAAAATAAACTGTTTGGAAAAAAGAAATAATCAAATATCTATCTGAATCTCCTATTTCCATGGGCACAATAATAGGGTAGGGTTGTGGAAGTGTGGGTGAAACCTATGGATGGCATGGATCCCGAAAAAATGGCAATTTAAGGGATCAAAGAAATGCCCCTATTTATGCGTAAACACTGGCCAAAATGCCAATTTCTATATATTATGCATAGATATAGTATAAATATGTATAAATATAGCCCTATAGTATGTATAAATATAATGCTATAAATATAGCCCTATATTTATAAACTATAGCCCCAAAGTATGTATAAATATAATGCTATATAGTATGTATAAATATAGCCCTACATAGTATGTATAACTTTATATATATAAATATAATGTATAAATATAATGCTATATATGTAGCCTATATATTATGTATAAATATAACCTATATAGTATGTATAAACTAGCCCTATAAACCTAGCTCTATATAGTATGTAAAAATAACAATAACAATTTAAGGGACCCAAGAAATGCACCTATTTATGCGTAAACACGGGCCATGAACGCCAATTTCTAAATATACGCCCTATAGGCCTATGGTGTGCATAATATTGTCATATATAGTATATATGAATATAGCCATATATAGTATGTATAAACATAGTCCTATGTAGTATGCATAAGTATCCCTATTTAGTATGTATAAACATAGCCCTATAATTATAGCCTATATAGTATGTATAAATATAGCCCTATAGTATGTATAAATATAACCCTATATAGTATGTATAAATATATCCCTATATAGTATGTATAAATATAGCCCTATATTATTTATAAATATAACCCTATATAGTATGTATGGATATAGCATAATATAGTATGTATAAATATAGCCATATATATAGTATGTTTAAATATAGCCCTATATAGTTTGTATAAATATAGCCCTATATAGTAGCCTATGTATAAACCTAGCCTATATAGTATGTATAAATATAGCCTAATATTGTATGTATAAGCATAGCCCTATATAGTATGTATAAATATAGCCTATTTCAGTATGTCCTCAGGGGAATATAGCATGAGACTCTATTTAGCTTAAGGCCCGTAAATGACAACTTGAGAGGCCCCCTAATGTGTGAGCATCTAAAGTGCGATGCCTCTAAAGTGTAATTCTCCATAAAGTGTATACGGCTCCTTTAAGTTTGACGTCCCTACGATACGAGGTCCCCACAGTGCAAATCCCCTATAGAACGAAGTACCTCAGAAAGTACGAGCCTGCCCCCTTCCCCCTCTTCCACGAGCCTGCCACCGTACAATTTATTTCCTTGTGCAGGCGGCACTCGATTTGAAGCGCGAATCCACGGGTTACCCCCCTCCCCTGCCCCACTCAGACTACATACACTTGTCTCTTTTGCTAATAGTTCCTATTCTAATTGAAATTATGGTTGATATGTACATAAGTTTACGGCTAGAGTGTGAGAACAACAACGTCATTGAATTCTGCATCAAACCTCTCGCACAACATAACAAAAGTTAGTCAGAACTGATGTGCGCCCCCTTTCGGAAATTTCAGCATCCACGCCTGTTTAAAGTATATGAAATGAATTACCGATTGATCGGATTCCTCAGTATGACCATTAATTTAACATGAGGTTGGACCGCTTTAAGTACGTCCGGGAAACCATAACCCTTGGCACCCTGATCAATATACTGCACATCAAAGAGGTTCCACATTGAATCTTGTGTGGCATCACCTATGGACGAAATGCAAAAATTATTCCAAACTTCCCGACGGTATGATTATAATTGCACATACAGTGGGTTGTCATGTTATACATAAAGCAATATGTTTATCGCTCCATGCTTAAGGGTAAGTATGTGATTGGCGCACAAGAAATGATCATTTCTTAAACAACCAATCATGGAGCTGTAGTGACATAGGAAAACCTTTTCTATGTCTACAGTTTTGAATCAAAAATGAAACAGTGTCTAAAGATGAAGTATTTCATGCGTAAGAAATATTATATGACCTCTAAAATTTAATTTTCCCACACAAAAATTGTAAATAAGCCTTAAAACGCGATAAGATTGGCTATCTTACGCGTAAAGGCGGAAACACACCAAACGCGACGCGAATTGCTTCGCCTTTCGTCGCGTCGCGGTGGACTATGCATACCAAACGCGTTTTGGGGGGCGATGAAATGTCAACTGGTCAAAAGTTAATAACCTAAAATAGTCTGAGGAAGAAACAGGTCGTTTGCTTATGCATAATATGCAATTTTAAAGAGAATTTGTGTGTGGGGGTGGGAGGGTGTAGAGGGAGGGGGAGGGAAGGGCGAACCGAAAAATAACATAGTTTATCGATTTGACACATGATGGGGATGGAAAATAACCTTATGCTCTGGTGAAATAATAAAAACGAAGGTCTCATAATAAGCGTTGTTTCCCGTTGCACTGTAAATGACAAAAGAAAGGAACTGAAGGCATATCTAAAAGTGTTCAGGCCTATAGCCAGGGTGTAGGGGAGGGGGAAGGGGGTTCGTCCAAGGGAACGAACCCCGTTTTGTTGAGAAAGTGCCGTTTCTATATCTAAAAATATAATAAGTACCCGGAATATCAAAACTTTTTGCCCTTTTATACAAAAAAAAAAACGAACGCCCCTTTGACATTTCAGAATCCACTTTTCTTAAGAAAGTGCCCTTTTGAAATCTAAAATAAATAATAAGCACCTAGAATTTCAAGATTGTCTGCCCTTTCATACAAAAAACTATCCCTTTCAAATTTTTGGCTACGGACCTGGTGTTGTTAATCGACCAAAAAGCAGGGCTATCTGGGTGTGATAATTGGCGCTACAGTATGCTAGGTTTTAATGTGCATATAAAAGATCTGACCAATGGGTAAATTTACAGTTTCTAGCATAGAGCCTCTACTGTAGTCCTCAATACACATGACTAATTATAATCAATACACAATACATCATTCCCCAACCTTATTTATGATTGCTAATTGCTATGTAGATTTTTAATCATTCAGACAAGAATCTGCATAAAACTAGATGGCATTTTCTACACACTATTGTATATTTCACATAATGTTAGGTTTATTTTTATCATCCCACAATGAGCTCCATCCATCCATCACCAGGTCAAAAAGCCACATTAGTACAATATTTACTCAAAGCAGGTTCCTTATAGTTTCACAGCCATTATTGCATTGGAAATGGTACATACACTATTGGAATAGTTGACTGTACTTTCTTTCAAGAGAAAACAAAACCTAAATTGAAAGGTTGTTTTTCAGTTACCTTAGTAAATCAAATTAACATTATGGTAAAATTTGAACTGGAATATACTGTAGCTATTTTTTGGTGTTTTGGTATAAGTACTCTTACTGTTAGGTAATAAATTTTCATTTTAGTCTCAGCGACTTTTCCACAAACTTATTTGTGAAAGGTGATTTATATCTTTCATATGGATGTCACTAGTCACACTTTTATTTTGTATTTTTCAGTATGAGACTAAGCCATTAAGAGGAGATGAACGAAAGCTTGCAAGGGGTATCCGTGGAAGGAGAAAAGGCGCATGGAAGATGGATGACTGTATCAGATGCATCATAACTTTAATACCATGAGGCGATCCCTGTTTGAGTAAGGTATTATGAAATAATTACCTTCAGATCACTTTGAAAAGATGATACCCCAAATAATTCTAGATGAAATTTTGGAGTTCTTATAATTCAATGAAGGAAAAGGAATTATCAAAATATTTATAAGTTTTAAAATCAAATGAGAAAATTAAGTATTAATAATTACTGGGGAAGTCCTTTCATTAAAGCCAACATGAAAAAATTATATAAAATGGTCAAGTTCTTCGAAGGTTCAAGGACTACAAACCGCGTCAAAATACTTGACACTTTTTCCCCTCCCCCCTGTTTCAATGTTGCTCGTTTCTCGGCATGCCAAAAAGGAGACACAAAGGAGAGCTAAAATTTAATTTCAACATTGAAGAGGGGTAAAAGGGGAATGAAAAAAGGTGTCAAGTACTTTTGTCGCGGGTTGTAGCGACACATATAAATGCTGATGGGCAATATTAGCCAGATTGCTCTGTTGCTATCTGATATCAAGATGATTGTTATTTATTTAAACTTGTGAACACCTGAAAAATGATTATGAAAATTGTATACCGTATTTTCTCTAATAAACGCCCCTATAACAAACGCCCCCCGTCATTTTTCATACTTTCAGGATGTAACAACGTACGTTTAACTTACCGAATGTGACTTGAAAAGGCTGTAAGTCGAACGTAACCAAGTGGAAAATATGCAAAGAGTATATTCCATTAATAATTCATGCACAATAATGCTGAAAACAAAAATCGCATAAAGGAACTGATATCATAGGCCTAAAAGAAATTGCCGTTCTTTTGTAAGTTACATTTTTTTTCTTCATACTTTACCCTCGAATAAACGCCCCCCTGTTTTCCAAATGCAACGCCCTGGGGGCGTTTATTAGAGAAAATACGGTAGGTGTTTTATATCTTTTATATAGATATCACTAGTCTGACACTTTTATTTGTTCAGTGTGGAACTGAGGCTGCAATCAAGAGAAGATTATTAAAAACACTTGGGAGATGACTGTATCAGAAATATCATGACATGAATACCATTGGATGGTCTTTAACCTGTTTGGGTAAGTATTGTGAAACTATTAGTTCAGATCATCTTCTGTATTCCACAAAAGATAATTAGTCCAGTAAATAACATTTGGTGCTTTTACAACTGAAGACAAAATATATATATATATTTACAACTACATTAAAACTAATCAAAATAAGCAAATTAAAATATTGTAGTAGGGAAACCTTTTCATTACAACCAACATGAAGAAATACACAATGGTAAAGTTCTTCAAGGAATAATGACACCTATGCTGATGGGTAATATTCACCAAATTGCTATATGACAATTATGATTTATTAAAAAGTGTGAACACATGCAGCTCATAAAAAATTGTATAGACTTTGACAACTTAACCATGACAACTGGTTTAAAAGCTATTAAATTGGAAGGCTTGTTTATACATCCAAAAATATCAATGCAAATGTGTAATGACCTCTGTTCCTATTTTGTTGGGTTTTAATGCTCTAGCATGGTAGTTTGCAGGAAAGAAGCTAATTTGGTTCAATGTAAAAGGCGTTTTTCAAGTCATGACTAAATTTGAATGAAAACTATTAAAAAGAAGTACATACATGGCATACAGGGACCAGTAGATTGTTGCTTCCCGGCACATGTATTGGAATGAAAGTATATCATGACAATATGAATTAAAATAAGAGAAAAATAGTATGTCATGCTTGTGTGACATAATTTGATTTTTGTTTCGTTTTTCTTTCTTTTACAGTGCATCTTCAGATAGAAGATAGGACATACTACCTCCTAGAGATAAACTGCTGAATCAACATCCATCAACAATCCTGGCTTATTTCAATGGCAGCTGTACCACAATATTGTCCATTTTGTATCACTAGTTATTTAGGAGTAGCAATCCAATCAGTAGAAACGTAATATTCTTAAAGACATAAAAGAAAAAAATTGCATGAAAAGAGAGGACAAAACCAATCTGATTGGATGTTTGTCCTCACTTCATAACTTCATCCACTTAGTCTAACTACCGCGAGAAAGTAGGATGCGCAGAACTTGCATATCATTAAAAAAACATTTTTTGACATTATCTTTTGAGGCAGGGCCGGATTCAGCAATAGGCTACGTGGGCATTTGCCCATGGGCCTCCACAACCAGGGGCCTCCACATATTTCATGAAACAAAAATTGTAAGGGAAAAATGTGGTAGCAACCAATTAATTTGCATTAGTAGGAGTGGTAGCAACCTGTTTATTTGTACTGAAAATTGGGCAGGCAAACAGGCTCACAAAATGAAAATTCTTGAACATAAATTTACTTCAAAAATCACAAAATACTGCACCATTTTGCATTTAACCGTCTAAGCACCCTTAATTATTCTAAAAAATATCAAAGGGGTACACCCCTCCCCCAGAATGTCGGTCATTAAAGTAGTGTAGGCCTCCACTCCTGAAGTTGCTCATGGGCCTCCACATGTCAAAATCTGGCCATGTTTTGAGGTAAGGTATTCTTGTAATTTAAATTTGTTTCACAGTTAAGGAACATTTTGATACGTCCTTCTTGATTAAAAGGCAAAAAGCTGTTACTGCAAATCCAGCCTACCCCCTCCCCCTTCTTCTTCTTCTTCCTCCTTCCATAGCGCAGTCACTGACTAATTTTCATGGGGTAAAATATTTTCTCTCAGGTGGTAAGCATTCTTTTGGCGAGAAATTGCTGAAACAACACTGGGAAAGAGGATAGACCAATGCCATTACAGAGAGAGTTAAGGAGATTTGATTCAGAGATGGATGGACAGATTATTACTAAGAGATCTGGTAGAAAAGGATATCAGATAGCAGTTTTATTGGGAATTTAATTGCTAAAAGAAATATATTTTGCAGCCGCTTTAGACTGATGTATGTATTCGTGTAAAATATTTTATTTTTTAAATGTGTTGAGCAAAGAATTTTATTTTTAAGATGTGCTGAACAACCAGTATAGACAGAAGCTGGTTTGCATATATTTAAATGAAACAGGACTTCAAACATTAGATTTTATCCTTTTTTTGTGCATCATGTTTTGGTGCATTGTGAACAATTAATATAATATTTCTAAAAGAAAAATACAAAGTTATATTTGAGAATTCCGTTTCACTCCTTGTTTAAACTGTATTTCATATATACTAAAATGTTAGAACTATTTTATGACCACTAGATAAGAATATATTACTAACATTGTTTTAAAGGAGGTGTCGGTCAAGGTAAATTTGAAATAGGTCATTGAAAAATTATATAAGTATTTATAACAATTAGTTATGACTTATTTCAATATTTGTATCAAAAGTTTTAGTCACCTCCACGAAAAGTGTGTTTTAAGTATCTTGATATTCCAAATGTTCTCACGTTTTGGCCGCCAGCTCCTTTTGGTATCTTTTGTAAATATATAAATATTTCGAACCCAGCAGCAATCTATCGTAGCCCGTAAAAGATGACAATTAATTCATATTTGAAACTGCTTGTGAATTGTAAAAGAAATCAAAGATTTCATCCAAGTAACAATGAAAAGATTTAAAACTTTCCATGCTGCTGTGAAACTTTTCGAATGTATAATAGATACAGCAGACTACTACCATTGAAATGCATCAGACTCATGTTTCACACAGCGTAGGCTGCAAATCACATTTTTTTAAAGAGGGTGAAGATAGCCCGTCCCATTTTATCAAAGAAAAAATGATTTTGTTGCTGGTAAAAAAAAAAAAAAAAACACTTTAAATTTCCTCCAGAAAGTCAGTTTGCTTTATCCAATTGACCTAGCTTAGCCTTAACATTTCAGAGCAAAAATCTCAATCTGTCAATAGACCAATTGAGTGCTATTGAAAGAGGTTTACAGTTTCTGAAATCGGCAACTATTGCAACATGTCAGTGCCACTTTTTGGAATTGTATGGTTGTATGTGCATATTTCAAAACACCAAAACATGCATACGAATATGTTGTCCAAATATGACTTGTGCAGAAGTGAGCAACCCAAATGTGTGTGAAGCGCCCCCAAAAAAAAAAAAAGAATCCCAAAAGAGAAAGTACTGCCATAATAAGGGATGTTGGAGGTTGGAGGGATGCAGTTGAAATCTCAGCTCCCATTACAATTATTTCCTACAGGTGCGTCACTAAAGTTCGAAGACTATAGAAGGTGGAAGGGGGAAGAGGGGGGAGGGGTGTGTGTGGGGCTGGAATTATTACCTGACAAAAATCTATAGCTGTCCGGACAGGTCTTTGGAGGAGTGCATTCCAGAAGCGGGGACGGGAATTTTGCCCAGAGAGAATTTCACCTTCCTGATTGCATGCTTCCTTTCTGGTTTGTAGGTAAAATTAATGACTTATTGAAATAGAAATGTTGGGAAAATTTTGCAACATTTCTTGAAAATTTGATATTTCACTTCATTATTTTATGACTGAGCACTGGGTTACTTGTTTTTACAGCGTACATGCACAATTCAACATAACCACTATGGTCGAAAGATGTCGGAGCGGAGCTGAATAAAAGAAGTTATATATAGTTGTGCCATTTTTTTTACTGATTCTTATTAAACCGAGTTTTACTGTAGAATGATACTGCTAATTCTTTCCAGCCAAAGCGGGCGAAGAAGAATAAACCCGACAGGTGATAGCGTGGATGGATCATCTCCACCGACGAGGCCTAATACGTTTGAAAACTGGAACAATTTTCTCACAACACGGCATGACTTTCCTGACAAACTGCATTATTTTTCTATCACCCATTTGTGCTTCTTCCACCAACCACATATGTTACCAAAGTCATGTCATGTCATCCTGGCTTGTGTAACGAGTTATCAATCTAAATTTAAAATTAATCCCATTTTGAGATATGTTCTTGATAGAAATCAGTATCAGAAGGGTTAGCTTCGGTGTTCATATGCACTGTATAGTGATCGGGTGTAGGCCTACTTGTTTTCGTTGTTATAAAAACCTTTTTGTAAATATTTGAAAATTCCCTTCATGTAAATAATAGGCCCTGGTTTTTGGTCTACTAACAACACCAGGTCCGTAGCCAGGAATTTGAAAGAGGGTTAGTTTTTCGTATAAAAGGGCAGACAATCTTGAAATTCTGGGTGCTTATTATTCTTTTAGATTTCAAAAAGGCACTTTCTCAACAAAAGGTGATTCGTTCGCTCGGACGAACACCCCTCTTCCTATCCCCCTACACCGTAGCTACGGGATTGAACACTTTTAAACATGCCTCCAATTCCCTTCTCTTGTCATGTAAAGTGTATTGGAAAAAACGCTTATTATGAGACTTTTGAGAGAAGATCGTCATCGCAAGGCTAATCAGATGATAACTGAAAATTATTAAAAGGGCCTTTCTACGCCCATGAAAGCAAAATTCGCGTCGCGACAGAAAATCGCGCCCCACTAAAGCGAATTTTTCCACAGTTTGAACAAAAAAGCATTTCTAACAAATTTTCCAGTATCATCAGAAAGCCTTAATTGTAAACTTCATCGTGTGTAAGCAAAAAGTCAAAGCATCTTATAATATTTGTTTCCTGTATGATTATCTAAAGAATTGCTCGCCGCGTCACGTTTGGTGTGTCACGGCTTTTACACAACGTTTTGGACGTTGCACGCCACATGACCAAGTATAGAAGTGACATATCCCACATGTTCAAATGAATAAAATAAATCACATTTGCCTCTAAACAAATAATGTATGTATGGCGTGAATTGGTGAAATTTATGAGAGAAAAAAAAACGAAAACAAAAAAACGTTGAAAATAATAATAACAATAATAATCTGCAGTGCATTCAAATGTGCTTCACATTAAACAAAAACCGAACAAATGCAATACTAAAAAAAAACTTTTTAGCTAAGTCTAAAACAAACAGATTGTTAATTAAACGAATAGAGGCAGTTAGTTCATTGGGCGTGAATAATACCTATTGCTATAGACAGGGCGAATATGATCGGAACATTTTTTTTATCGTAGGCAGTGGCGTAACTAAAGGGGGAAAGGGGATCAATTGCCCCCTGGCCGAAAAATTTCCCAAAATTCAGAAATTTTGTGCAGATTCTCATGTCCAAAATGGAAACTCGGCATGTGTTTTGGTAATCATGATGAAGTCTTAGTAGAGAATACCAGCCATCTTGGGGAAAAAAGCACAAAACTAGAGTTTCCAAACTTGCTTAAAACTCCAAGGTTTTCTTCAAAATTTCTTATTTTGCTCAAAATATCTGACTCTTTGCTCAAAATATCTGCCTTTCTGTTTATGAAATATCCGACTTTTTGTTTATGAAATATCCAACTTTTTGTTTATGAAATATCCGGCTTTTTGCTAAAATTATCAGACCTTTCCAAAGTCTTCCCTCAAAATATCTAAATTTGTCTTCAAAATCTCTGAATTCTTTGATCATTTTCCTCAAAATTTCTTGCTTAATACAACTAACATTTTTCTTAAAATACCCAATTGTTTCCTCAAAATGTCCTATTTATACTCAAAATATCTGAAATGCTCAAAATATCCCGACAATGCTCAAAATATTGGACTTTTTGCTCAAAATATCCGGCTTTTTACTCAAATTGCCAAATTATCCGACTTTTTGCTTAAAATATCCGTCTATTTGCTCAAATTGCCAAATTATCCGGCTTTGTGCTCAAAACATCCTACTTTTTGCTCAAACTGTCAAAACAGTCCGGCTATGTGCTCAATATATCCTCAAGTCTTTCCTCAAAATGTCTGATTCAGAAGTATTCTTGCTCAACATATCTAAAGTTTTTACTGAGTATGAGACTGACTTTTAACTCAAAATGTCTTATTTTGGATAAAAATATAGAATATTTCCCTTTGAGACAAAAAGAGATGTTGAGTCCCACGGAATTATTAACTTGCGTCTTTAGGTTATTGTGAAGAAAAGAACCCTTGTTTTCTGCCGAATTTCCCAGAGACAGGCGAGCTCTCTAATCTCATTAACATAATTGGTTTAAGGTTATTACGTCTTCTGCAAATTTTAAGGTGTAAGTTTCCCATTGGTAATCTCATTGGGCATGTTTTATGTTAATTGGTTTTCAATTTAAGTAGGGCGTATCATATATATATATATATATATATATATATATATATATATATATATATATATATATATATATATATATATATATATATATATATATATATATATATATATATAAATATATATATATATATATATATATATATATATATATATATATATATATATATATATATATATATATATATATATATATTTATATATATATATATATATATATATATATATATATATATATATATATATATATATATATATATATATATATATATATATATATATATATATATATATATATATATATATATATATATATATATATATATATATATACATATATATATATATACATATATATATATAAATATATATATATATATATATATATATATATATATATATATATATATATATATATATATATATATATATATATATATATATATATATATATATATATAATATATATAAATATATATAAATATATATATATATATATATATATATATAATTTTTTTATATATGTTTTTTTTTTTTTTTTTTTGGGGGAAGGAACGAATTTAATCGTTGATTCCTGAAGGATTATATGTATAATCATATTTTTTGTGAACTATTAAGAGATTACGAGAATAAACCTGTCGTAGAAACAGTTTAACATAATTTATCACAAGTATTTATTTCATCTAGATTCTTTGATGCCGGGAAGAACCAAAATTCGACAATATTTACAGTATTAATAGCATTAATAGCCACTTTACCAGACACTCCGATAATTATCATTTATTCAGTTTTAATACCATTGCCAACAAAAAATCATTCATCGGGTACGAAACTCTGGAAAAATCAAGATCCGCTGTTTAAAACATCACCTTTATTTACCGAGGAAAAACAATTCTTGTTGCCCAAATATTAATGATGGGTATACAGCTGAATAGTGGGTGGGTAAGGGTATGGGAGGGTCCGGGTTAGAAGTGGGTTATGTAGGTGGGGAGGGCTGTTGTAGAGTATATATTTAAGTTGTAAAATTGTAATTTTTGACATTTGTTTAGTAGGTTATTGTTTTTGTTATTATTTTTCTTCATATTTTGTAAAGGTGGCTTGCATGCCAAGCTCTTTTTTTTTTTCAGGTTTCATCCACTCACTCTATATTATGTAATAATTTGTGTATTGTTAAAGAATGTGGAAAATAAATGAAATGTAAATATCATTAATACTATTATTATGTCACATGCCAGAAATTCACGTATCCTTAATAGACCAATCCCATACTGGCAGAGTTGGGAAATCTTATCTCATCTTGGCCGTCTGCCCACTTAACGCACGGTATGGGATCAAGCGTATAAAAAAAAAAAAAAAAATTCAAGGGCACTTATCATACATACCTTATTCACTTGGTCGGTGCACGTCACATCCGGGAGATGACGTCATTTACTGGAATGAAAACAAACCTTTACGCGATACACCTAGGCAAGTCCGCATGCGTTTACTGTGTGCCGTACGTATGGCATGTAAACAAACACAGCTGTTAATACGCCCGCGCATTATTGCTAACACCGTTTCCTCAAACAACTGCAGCTGAATGGTTAGAAACATATAAAAGAAAAAATTCCCCCAGCCGTTCATTCATGTCATAGGTCGAAGAACTGAAGAAATCTCGTTCGGCTAAACTCGATTTGAAAAGGTACTATACTGCTGAAATAAAGAGATAAAGCGTATATAGTAATCTTCTTACCCATAACCAGTTCTTTAGCCAGGTTTTTGTCACCGCTGACGGACTCAATAAAATCTCTGTAATATTCCATATATGTTTCTATGCTCTGCTTTTGTTTCACTGAAATAAACGATTCAAAATAATTAATCAGGCAGACATAAACTGAGGTGTGTGCTTGTGTACGTGTGGGTTTGGCCAAAATTCCCAAAAACTGACCAAAATTTCCTGAAAAGTCGCCAAAATTGAAGTAATATTCCCGAAAATGAAGAAAATTTTCCAATTTTCTTTAAACATTCCAAAGTAATTCTTGAGCTTCTTTAGGTACACGATCATAGGCCTACCCTATACTGAAAAGATAGTTTTTCGTATGCAAAAGAAATACCCCATACACTTTTTACTTAAATTTGTATTTTGTATAGACCTATCTCATAATATCAAATATACTGTTAGGCCTATATGCATGTATAAAATATCAAATAAGTAAAATGTCCGCTTCCTAGGTATGTCGATTTTTTAGACAATTATTAAATCTTAGATAAACAATATAGTCAGATAATATAGTTTATGCCTATCATTATTTTCTATTATTGAAAAAAAAAAAAACATTGTTCTACGACGAAAGTGTATGTGTGTGTGGGGAGGGGGGGTGGAGGGTAGGGTGGACAACCCCCAGTTTCATATGCCAAATGGAAATTATCAATCAAATCTCCTTAACAACCGCATTTGACAGTGCTTGTTGACCTTGCGATATCCAAACCATAGATCATAATTCTTTAAACTGTTAAAGGATTATTCCCGTAAAGTTTCATTCCCATTTATGAAAGAGGACATGTACAATTAGGCGTTTAAAAAAAAAAAAAATCAAGAAAAAAACATGCTAACAACTAACTGCGTTTAAAAGTAATTACATCAAAGTCTTGAAAAGTGACCACAGCAGTGTAAAGTATGATATTGTATAATCCAAAGCAATTGTTTTGCAATCATATATAACTAATGTTCTCTTATTCAGAGTGTAAGGTGCCGAAACAGATGGGCAAAGCGTTCTTGTAAGTAAGTGTTATATCCTATCCCAATGATTAAGCAAAAAAGAGTTTCCAATAATTTAGAGAGAGGTACTTAAATTTCGAAACAAACAATTAACAAAAAAAACATGATAATTGGAAGTACATTTACAACATTACACTGTTAAATTAGACCAGGTATAGTCCCACATAACAACTCCCTGTAGATACTACACCACAGTGTTCAAGACACTATGTATATATACTGGTGTATCATCGTGTAAGGCAACATTAGCCAAATTGCTGTACACTCTATCAAAACCATCATATAGTAGCAACAAAATAGGTTTAATATTTATACAGCATTTCGTGAAATTTGCTTTAAAGTTTTCTTCTTTTTTTCAGAACGTTTCTTCATTTTTAGGTAATTTTCTTCATTTTTTTGTAGACATTTTTTTGTTCACAATTTCTTCCTTTACCCCACCCCCACCCCTTTAACAAATAGTTATAAACAAGAATTGTACTTTTTATATTTCTATAGGTTTGTTGGGACAAGAATCAAATCTGGCCCCCAATTTGAATGTCAAATATCTTCCTATGGCAGTGACTTATCTCATTTGTTATACACAAAAATTTAATTTTGATTTAAACCTTTGATTCTTCTCTTGCAGCATTTTGAACAATCCGACTCATTTTATGGTAAGATTATATATAGTAACTAATAGACAGCAAGAACGTACGCGATTAGACTTCAGAGAAGATTCTTATACGGTAAGCAATCATCTATTGATAAATTTTCACAAAAATGGCGCACAGTAAGAGTAGTGTACTTACGATAATAAAGCTTCAACCAAAAGTTTGGTAATTCTTTTCCTTTTTCCAACTGGAAGCACTATACGGGGGTGTTGACCAAGTCTAAAAAAGAAGTCTGTGCTACCCGCCTTGGCCATGCCAATAAGATAGAAGTAAGGGAAGCAGATGAGCCTGGATGACGTGTGCCAGCAAGGATTTTTAAATCCATCATCGAATTCTCGTGGTATAATCGTCAACGGCTAATGGTATAGAATTACATAATCAGAGGATTAGCGCATTGGTATGATAACGTTCACTCTCTCCTTACAGCTTAAAGGCCAGAAACGTGTTGAGGAGCTACAATACAATTAAACGTTTCTGATTGGTCGACATATTTACACAAATATTGATGATCCAATCAATGACTGCAATGGTAGTGACGTCATTATTTTATGCATCAAATATAATAAGAAATGTTCGGCTTTTTTCTTGAGATGAGATTCCAAACATCTAAAGAAAGCTTCAAGAAAAGTTAATCAAATAGTTAAAGGAGCACTAGACCGAAAAGTAAGGGTGTATTTTAAGGCTTCCATTCCCTCCCCTTAAAAAAGTATAAAATATATATATATATGTAGTTTTATATATAGTTATACATATATATATATATATATATATATATATATATATATATATATATATATATATATATATATATATATATATATATACAGTTACATATATATATATATATAGTCTGATAGTTATATATAAATATATAATTATATATATGTATATACTTATATATATATATATATATATACTTATATATATATATATATAGTTATATATATATATATATATATATATATATATATATATATATATATACATATATATATATATATATATATATATATATATATATATATATATATATATATATATATATATATATATATATATATATATATATATATATATATATATATATATATAACTATCAGACTATATATATATATATGTAACTTGTATATATATATATATATATATATATATATATATATATATATATATATATATATATATATATATATATATATATATATACATATATATATATATATATATATATATATATATATAACTATATATAAACTACATATATAACTATATAACTATATATATAACTATATATATAACTATATATATAACTATATATATAACTATATATATATATATATATATATATATATATATATATATATATATATATATATATATATATATATATACATAGTTATATATATAGTTACATATATAGTTATATTGTTATAATTATATATATACATATATATATATATATATATATATATATATATATATATATATATATATATATATATATATATATATATATATATATATATATATATATATAGTTATGTATATGAACACTTATACATATAGTTATATATACATAGTTATATACATATATATATTTAGTTATATATAAAGTTATAAATATATATATATATATATATATATATATTTATATATATATATAGCTATATATATATATTATATATAACAATATATAACTATAACTATATAACTATATAATTATATATATAACTATATATAACTATATATATATATATATATAGTTATATATATAGTTATATATATAGTTATATAGTTATATATGTAGTTTATATATAGTTATACATATATATATATATATATATATATATGTATATATATATATATATATATATATATATATATATATATATATATATATATATATATATATATATATATATATATATATATATATACAGTTACATATATATATATAGTCTGATAGTTATATATAAATATATAATTATATATATGTATATACTTATATATATATATATATATATATATATATATATATATATATCTTATATATATATATATATAGTTATATATATTTTGATATATATATATATATATATATATATATATATATATATATATATATATATATATATATATATATATATATATATATATATATATATATATATATATGTATATATATGTATATATATATATATATATATATATATATATATATATATATATATATATATAAATATATAAATATATATATATATATATATATATATATTTATATATATATATATATATATATATATATATATATATATATATATATATATATATATATATATATATATATATATATATATATATATATATATATATATATATATATATATATATATATATATATATATATATATATATATATATATATGGTTATATAGTACGCAACAGTACAGCAATTTTCTGGTTGATATGAATACTCAAGTGACCTTTGCCCTCACTTCGTCTTTGGGCTATGGAGACATGGAATTTATCGTTCTGTTGTGGATAATAAATCTGTGAAATTCGCAAAAACGAGCGCCCTCACTTTCGTTCTAGTCTTCCTTGAAAAGGCAAAAAGAATTTCTTTAAAATGCATTGACAATTATTTAAAAAAGTGCATCAGTGGGGATAGGGGAGCCGATGTTCCATACATATTATTACTACACCAGTTATTTCTGCAGAGATAATACAATTGTAAAGTTAGATTTCTCAGTCCCATTGAAATAGTTTCTTCACCATTTCGTTTCTATTAAAATTTCTCTAACAAATAAGATTAACTTGTTTGACCCCTCAACTAATCCTTAAACTCACTTTATCGAAGGAAAAGAGAGTTCAACTTATAAACCGGAATCTCAAAAAATCGTGGACACATTGATCGACTTCATACTCACTCAGGATTAGTTCAGGGTCAAGCAAGTCTATCTTATATGAAAGAGGACTTCAAAAGAAACAAAATGGTGAACTCGATATCAGCAAATATGAATTTAAAGTCATAAATTCATCTTAACTGATATTGAAGAAGGTATGAAAAATAAATGGCAAAAAGAAAAGTTTCTTGAATCAGCGTTAAAGATGTTTGTAGCCTCTTGTCGTATTTCGGTTTTCAGGAATAAAACAAATACAAATATTTAACCCCGAAAACTTCTTGTTCACTGAAAAGTTGCTAAAAGACTCCATAGTTCGCGCAAACGGTATGTTATCAAGTCAACAATAAAGCTCGATGAAAAGAAACTGGCTCTGAAACAAGACTTAAGTTACCATTTACCGTGAGAATCAAGTTTTTTCGTGACTGATACCGCTATTAGGGAGTATGAAACACTAAACTTGCAATGGTTAAAGGCAAAATATGCCCTGCTATATACGATATCATACCAGTGGCGTATTCAGCATTCGGTGCCATAGAAGGCAAAGGTTTTCCTTGCCTGGGAGGTAAAATTTGTTGATAATTATTAACAAGAAATTGAAAAAAAAATGAAGGTAAATTTTGAAAATTTATTGAAAATGTTGGTAAAATCATTGGAAATTTTGTTAAAAGTATTGGAAATCTTCGTAAAATTATTGGAAATTTTGGTAAAATCTGGAAACATTTCCTGAAAATGAATGAATTTTTACCAATTTCCAGAACATCGAAGAACAAAAATGCCTGAAAAGGAAAAAAATTGAAGAAAATTGCCAGTAAGATAATTAAGAAAATTTTCCGAAAATTAAAGAAATCAACCATATATGTTATTTTATATACAGTAAATTTCCCGAATATGTACTATAGCATATTGTATACTGGTAGGTCTATCACGCTACTACATTTTACTTACGGAATTTCGCCGGTTTTGACAGTAAGTATGACAGTAAGTATGTTGATAATGAAATGCGTAGTGAAGAATTATGAAGAAAAGGAAAACTGTTGTGGAGAATACAATGTTTGTCACCAGGCTACTTGCTAAAAGAGTAAATAGGAAAGAAATCCTCTTTTGCTTAATGTTACTTTCTATTGTTTACTTAAATAAGCCAAGAGCAACATATTTTTATACCTAATAGGGTCTTTATGAATGCATTAAACAATATATATATATATGCAATATATAACAATAGATCAATCTATGGTATGCACACTCTAAAAAAAGAATGGTCAGATTTGACCATTACATGGTCAACTTTGCACCGAACCAATGTTGGTCAAAATTAAACGATCATAACGTGGTCAAAGTTAATCATCAAATAATTATTATTGACAAATTTGACCATATTGTGGTCAAATTTGTTGTTCAATTTGACCAAAGTTGGTGCGGTGCAGAGTTGACCAAGTTGTGGTCAAAATTTGACCATTTATTTTTTAGAGTGCAGATAAACATCTTATTTTTGGAAGAAAGCTTTCGACTTTAAAGGATTAGTTCAGGGGTCAAGCAAGTCTATCTTATATGAAAGAAGATCTCATAAGAAACAAAATGGTGAAGACTTATTCCGTTAAGGAGATATATAAGTTTAAAATTTGGTATCAATTGTGTAGAAAGAGTAACTGAAATCAGACTAGCTGTGACGTCATAGCCTCAGATTCCTCAAAGTCTATTTGTCTTTTATCATTTGTTGTCCTGCAATTTTATAACTTAAAAACCATGAGATATGTCAAAAAAAGTAGTATAACGGAATCCAGAAATAGTATACCACCCGAAGAAAGTTCGAAAAAAAATAATTTAAATTGTGACAAAAATTAGATAAACTTCTTTATACTAAAAAATGTGAGGATGAAGAAGTCAACTTTCCATAGTAGACTAACTATACACCAGTCATTTCTACACACTACTTTAAACTTGAATATCTCTTTAACGGAATAAGATTTTTGAACGCTTTCTTCGCAATTTTGTTTCTAGTTTAAAGTCCTTTTTCATATAAGATGGACATGCTGACATGCTTGATCACTGAACTAATCCTTTAAAACTGCACCTTATTGTATTTCATATTAAAATAATTAGACAAGGTCTATGATAATGGTGTAGGCAGAACCGGGGCAAAGGAGCACGTTGCCCCCTTTCTGAAAAATGACAAAAGTGCCACTTTTTATATAAAAAAGTGCCCCTTAAATATTGCCAATGGTAAGATTCAAACAAGGACGGAGTACAGCAATCGCATATGCCCCGTGCGCGCGCGCACACACACAGCCACACACACACACCGCACTTGTTCATGCTGCCAAACGTGGACTACATGTTCACACTATAAAACCGTGGACGCCTTTAAATATAGCTAATTTGAGACTAATATTACAGAGGCCAGTATGTTTGATAAGAAATAAAGAAAGGAAGTCTCAATTTATCAATATTTTGGGTGTAAATATAAAACAATTCCACCTTGCCACCAAGTACAATAAATTCGTGGCTTCAAACTGAAGACGTTGGAATGGAACCAACAACCGAGGACGTAAGCCTATCTGGTACCTATCATGTGTTTCGGAATCCAATCGAATAACGGTGGACGTACACTTTTTTTTGTCATGAGGAAGCCAGTTATGCACAAGACCACATCGTGACAACACATGATACAACCGGAGACATAGTTAATACACATGATACAACCGGAGACATACTTAATACACATGATACAACCGGAGACATACTTAATACACATGATACAACCGGAGACTAACCGATCAAGGACTAACTTCAGAATGTCAAAATAAAATGAGAGCATCATCAAAATGATGAGTTTGACAGTGCTAAGTAGTTGCCACAAATGAGGACAGTCCGCGCTCATGCGTTTGAAGGGTATCCTCGGTTGACTGGTCCACGCTTTGCGCCGGGCCAGTCAACGCACACACACGCGCGCACACACGCACCATCACACACGCACACACACACAAACACAAACACACAAGATACACACATACAACACCATGCACCCACATGATTGATGTGGTTGAAACAAATGTACAATTTTGTGCAATTATATAAGAAGTTGGTGAACAGGTGGAATTTGCGTACACTTTTAAAAGAATATTACATAAGTTGCTCCTTTCAAAAAAAGGTGCCCCTTTTACTTTGTTGTTTTGGGTTCACTAATTCTATCTACAGACAATTTTCGGAGGCTTCTTACACCTCTATGATAACTACTTGAGTTATTATCTAATTGTGTAGACTATACTATCGAATTTCGAACCTGTTCATTGTCTACATAATAATTACAATTAACAAATCTAAAGGAAACTTGTTAAATCATACCCACGGCGACAGGCGGTAAACTTTGAAAGGAATGTTGGGTATTTTTCCAGTTTGCATCAATTTCTCATATTCCTGTTTGGATGCAGACGCCATCACTTTTCTTCTTGCTAATACAATATGAAACAGTCTTTGATTAATGTCACTCTTCATACTCAACATTAATTGGTCTTTCTTTGAAAAGGAAGTACATGGCTCATTCGAAAAGTTGAAGGTATGCGTCATCAGGGTCTTCGGCGAATTATCAGAAAGAATGTGATCATCAAGAAATTCAAAATCAGAAATTTGCTTTGAATTGTAATGAGTATAATTTAGTTTCACGTTATGCGGCTTCAAACCACGAAAGTTTGTTTTTTGTTCAACCCATGCCGAAGCAATGTGTTCATGCAGCGCAAAATGGTAAATGGAACCGAAAAGTGCAGATGTCATAATGAAAGCGATCAGTTTTCTTTTGTGACGATGGACAAATTCCTGCAAAACAGTAAAGACAAGAAAATTATCATACGTGTAAAATATAACATGACAGTTATGAATTCAAGAAGTTAATAAATTAGGCATTCAACCAACCAACTAATCAATCAATCAATCAATCAATCAATCAGACAAACGAATTATCAATCAACCAGGCAATCAACTACTGAGTCAGTCCGGTCGTCAAGCAACCAATCAGTTTCAGTCAGTCAGTCAATTGTTAAAGATTATCTGAGGTGACTCGAAGAGGCTATCCGGCAGCCCGAGAGAAACTTTATGTTTTAGAGTTACTCAGATCAATATAGAATTACACGGATTTGTAATGCAATAGGTGGAAGTAATCAAGCTCCATGGAGCCTTATACGTCCCATATACTTTTTTTTGAAATGGTCAGATGGCTGTAGCAAATTTAAACTGTCAAAATGGTTGTTTACCAAATAGTTGTTTGCTCCAATCTGCCGATTGAGATAATATCACCAAATCCAATCTAAAGGTTACTATAATTCTGAAATGCTCACCTGATTTCTTGCTTGATTGGTTGAATACATTTATTTACGTTAAAATCAAATTTCCATAAACAAATATATACACAAAATGATTTTGTACTAAAAGATAACAGAACAGAACAAAAACGTTTCAGGCAATACTATAAAAGAAAAGCTTAAGATAACAGTTCATGGCAACTATAGTTGGAAACCTCTTACTGGTTTTGGTTATGAAAATGTAATACTTTACAAGAATAATAATCAAATTAGGCAGTTTATCGTGATTTGTACCAAGCAAGATAGTTTCTGGGTCTAACAGTGAAATATTGATACGACCATTTTTAAGGGCATTGTTGAGATAAATCCACAAGGGTTGCACAAATTTACAATGATAAAATAAGTGAACAATTGATTCGGTGTTACTTGAACAAAATGAACAAAGCGGATTATCAATTATCCCAATCTTATTTAGCAAAACATTAGTTGGAAAGAAACAATTGAGGATTTTATACTGAAACCATCTAAACTTGGTATCATTGCTGCAATCAAAAGGGATGGAACAGAAAAGTCTCCACTTGTCATCAAGAAAAGTGGAGTTAAGAACATTCTCCCACTTAGTGCGAGCTTTATTAGTAAACCTAACATCCTTAATAAGGGTACAATAAATTGCTTTACATTCTAAATCACCCTTTAAAAGCATAACATGATAATGGTTGTCAACCGGTGAACAAAGTTTCTTGTTTGCCTTAATGATATTACCCCAAGAATGTTTCAAAGAGCTGATGACACTGTAGTACTCCAAAAAAATTGCATTAATATTAAAAGTATGAATAAAATCTTTGTATGAAAGAAAAAAAGGATGAATTAGTTGAAGCTACCTACTCCAACCTCATCACCGCTCACGAAATAGCAACCAAAAACACATCCCTAAGAAGTTAAAGCGCTCCAAAAGAGTACCATGGGAAGATGATGGTATCACTGAAAACGACTGGCGCTGAAGATGGCATATCACGCTTTATGCCAGAGTAGTGAGGAAAATATAGACTTTACAGAGTATGATCACCTGAAACAGGAATTAAAATCGGCATACACAAGAAACCAGGAAAATATATTCGTAAGAAGACAAAAGAGATCACAGATGCTGCTCACCAGCGTAAGTCCAGGATAGCTTGGTCAATTATTAATGAAGTTAGTGGCAGAAAAAGCTCAACCAAAGGAAAAATCAGAGCAGATACACCTAAAAGAAAGACTTGAAAAGTGGCAACAGCATTTTCAACAACTGCTGGGGCAACCACCAAACACAAATGATGCTGCAATCTTACCTGTAGTTGAAGGTGAGCTTCCTATTGACACTGAACCATTTACTATGACAGAGCTAATTACAGTCATCCAAACTATGTCCCTTAACAAAGCAACTGGTTATGATAATGTACCAACAGAGGTTTGGAAAAGTGGAATATTAAACCAGCAACTTCTGGGCATTTGCAACATGGCTCTACAAGGTAACATACCAACTGCATGGACGAAGAGTGAAATTATACCTATACCAAAGAAAGGTGACCTTGGTTTAACCAGTAATTACAGGGTATCAGCCTTACATGCATCTCAGCAAAGATCTTTAACAAACTATTATTACATCGTATCCGAGCACACATTGAACCGTTTCTTCGTAACAATCAGAATGGTTTTAGACCAAAAAGGGGCACAATATCGCAAATTTTGACACTTCGCAGACTCATTGAAGGCATTAAGGCAAAACACCTACCTGCGGTGCTCACTTTTGTTGATTTTCGCAAGGCTTTTGATAGTATTCATCGTGAAAAATGCTGCAAATCTTCCTTGCTTATGGTATACCGCCTTTCATTGTCAATGCCATTGGTATTATGTATAAAAACACAACAGCAAGGGTCAGAAGTCCTGATGGTGATACAGACTTTTTCCAAATTCTGGCCGAGTTCTACAGGAGACACTCTTGCTCCCTTCCTGTTTATCATAACACTCGACTATGCTTTGAGGAAAGCTATGGAGAACCATGCACACCTGGGTTTTACCTTGAAGCAACGGCAGAGCAGACGCCACCCATCTACAACATTAACTGACACTGATTTTGCAGATGACATCGCGCTGCTGTCAGACAACATTGCTGATGCTGAACATCTATTACACAGAGTTGAACAGGCTGCCAAAGAGGTTGGTCTGACAATAAATAGTCAAAAGACTGAGTACATGATGTACAACCATCCACAAGCTAGCCTCAAGGACATTAACGGTACCACTTTAAAGCAAGTCACCAACTGTCAGTATCTTGGTTCAACCTGGGTAGACTCCACCAAGAAAGACATAGATGTCCGAATTGGAAAGAGCCATCATCATTCAATAGATCATTCACAATAGTAACACCTTTACTGTTTACTAAACCAATGACTGTAGAAAACTGGAACATTGCCAATTTGAATTTTGGTATTATGCCATAATGGTTGACTCAGAACAAGTTCCATGCCATTATTTGTATAACTAATTACTTGCCATGAATTGCAAAAACATTTGAAAACATCTCTCCAAAAATTATTTGACATTCCAGAAATAAAAGTTTTGATAAATACGTTACCTGAATTAAACCACTTGTCATAATCAAAACCATTAGTACGCAAATAATTCAAATTCATGTTACCATCAGCTTTAAGAATACGTTTTATATACGAAGCTTTTAGAGCAGTAGCGTGGTGGAGAACATTAGTCATCTTGAGACCACCAGAGGAATATTCCTGAATAATCTGGTTCCGGCTTACTCGATCGGGCTTATTATTTCAAACAAATTTAAAGAAGGCGGAATTAAGCTTGGACAAGTAGTCATCACTTGGGGACGGTAGAGTCAACAAAGGATAATTTAAATGAGGTAAGACCAGAGATTAGAGAACAGTAATTTTACCCAACGTGGTGCTATATCGTTTAGACCAGGTACACATAATCTTATCCATTTTAGATGCAGCATTAGCATAATTGATGTCAATCATGAGATTTAAGTCCACATTAAATAAAATACCTAACAAACCAAAGTTACCTCACTGAATCCAAGGAATATTAAAATCATCATTAAAAAAATTACACCTATTCTGAAGAGAACCAATACCTACAAGCAAACATTTTTCAAGGTTGATCTTTGAACCCAGATATCTTACTGAAGAATAAAAGAGTGTCAATAATACCACAGAAAGATGTGTTTGAACCATCAAATAAAAAAGTAATGTCATCAGCATATTGTGTTAGTTTACATTCAAAATCACCCAAGCAAATACCATTGATAGAGGCATTGTTATTGACTAAAGAATTTAAAACTTGAGCACAAAGCAAAAAGATATACGGGGATAGAGGATCGCCTTGTCGACAACCCCTTGAAATGTGAAAAGTGTCCGTAGGGTGGCCACTGACAAGGACTGAGGAGAAACCCCTATTATAAAAGGTGTTTAACCAATTAACCGTACAGAAGTTCATTTATGAAAAGAATATGTCTGACTCTTGGCAAAAATACTGGCTACCTTGGTATAACTTTCTACATTTATTTAACTTTTGATATTAATGTTTTGTGGTATTATGTAAACATTGTTTTGTTTATTCCTTACTTGTGTTTTGTATATACATTGTAACTCGAAGAAGAATTCAATAAATAAAAATATAAAAATTAATTTAAAAAAGAAAAGAAAAAAAGAAAAAAAAAAAGAAACGCAGGAAACGTTTAACCCAATTGGAGGACAAACTTATGGCCGTCAGTGGAAAGGACCAAAAGGTATACGTAAGGCATATTGTTGCTATTATGTACAATGTTCGTATATTCTGATATGCTAAAAACCAAGCTTTCAGAAATCCGGGAAAGTTCGCAAGAATAATATAGCAATACTTTTTGATCCGTTAAGTTGGGCCTGCACACCTGCATCTTTTAACTGTTTAGAAACGTTACTGGTTAAGAATACAAAGTAATTCTTGAATAACATGGGCCGTGGAGCAATATTTCAAGTGGGGGTGGGGGAACGTTTGAAACGACTGATTTTAAAGACTACCAGACGGAAAGGCAAAATCAGTTGATTTATAAATACTCAATCTCGTCTGTTCCTTTCTGAATAGTATACTAAAGGTGAGGCCTGACTAACTGCTTAAGAACAACCTCTCTACCAAAAAAACAAAAAATTCTTCTAATCAAACCAAGCATCCTATTTGCTCTTGCAGCTGCTAAAGCAAACTATTTAGAAGGCTTCAGATTGCTAGTAATGACAACACCTAGAACCCTTTGTTTGATCAACACATCAAAGATTTGAACCATTCATGCAGTAATCAAAAGCCAAATTGCTCTGATCAAAATGGATAACTTTGCATTTATCAACATTGAATGACATCTGCCATGTTTGGTGTGTAGAAGCTTTTAAACAAACTAACTTATCCAAATCAGTTTGCAAAAGTGACGAATCCCTAGCATCATCAACAATCTTGTAGCTTACAGCTTCGTGTCATCAGTAAATTTACAAATCCTAGAGCCAAGGGAAACATCAATATCATTAATGAAGATTAAGAAAAGAAGCGGACCCAATACAGAACCCTGGGGAACACCACTCTTGTATCCTTCTTCCATGAAGATTATGAACAACAATTCGTTGTGACCTGTCAACTAATCAAGAATATATCCAACTGGCACACTTTCCCTCCACACCAAGTGCTCTTGTTTTCATTAAGGTGCCTAATGAAACCTTATCAAATGCTTTTTGGAAATTTAAATAGATAGCATCCACATTATTACCAGATCAACTTGTTTAGTAACATCATTAAGAAACTCCAATGAATTAGAAACGCAAGACTTCTTAGGTAAGAACCCATGCTGGGACAATTTCAAAATCATTGGCCAGTAAATGATTTAGCCTACAACACCCTTAACAATGGACTCCATGACCTTGCACACAACGCTAGTAAGACTCACTGACCTATAGTTACAAGGCAAACGACGACGACGGGTGAACGCTTAATTACATTGACCGGGTCGTCGCCTGCGTATTCGGTTATGATAGTAACAACGCTATCACGAAACGCTTTATACGACCCGGACGAGAACACAAGTACGACGTACAGACAGACATAACATCGACAACCAAGTCAATGTCCAATGCCTTCGATAACCAGTTGTGGTGCACTGGCGTGTCTACCCAACCCGGGCTTGAACCCAGGACCTCGTGGTCTGTGGACAGGTATGATAACCGCTACACCACAGTAGGTAGACACAAGGCAAACTGTGGCGCCCTTTTTAAAGATAGGAGTGACATTAGCAATTCTCAATCACTAGGAACAACACCAACATCAAAGCACTTTGAAAAGTTAATACTCGGGGAAACAGAAATAACACCAGAACACTCACGTAAGACAACAGGACGTATGCCATCTGGACCGGGTGCTTTATTTGAATTCAAACCCTTTAACTTCTTAAGACACAACATCCAGTAAAAAATCAACATTCAACATAATTCTCTTATAACGGTTTAAAAACTATCATTGTAAAGGGTCAGGAGGGTTCGTAAAATGATTGAAATTTTTTGGAAATTTCACGAAATTTGAAGCAAATTCCCTGAAAATGAAGAAACTTTTACAAAAATTGAGAGAGATTTGCCGAAAATTGAAGATTTCTGGAAAAAAAGACGCCATGAAATCTGACTCTTCAAAATGATATCGTTAGACCTTTATTCATTGGTTGGCCAAAATGGTACTTGGCCCCAATAAAATTATGGAGGGGGAGGGGGCTTGGCCCCTTTGCTCGCCCGATTCCTACGTCACTGCACGTTGTCTTTGTTAGTTTAGAGTTTAAAATTAAAACGACGTATTATATTTAACCAACTATTTTGCCAACATTATTCACGTTTTCAGTTCTCGTGGCCTTCAATTCTTTTAGAAATAATGACTCCCTAATCAGGTGTAACATTTTATTTTATTTTGTTCTGAATTTCACGCTTATGAGTGGACATGATCCGTCGTTTACATCTTTTGCAAGTTGTTGTTACAAAATGGCAGGTCATTCTTCTTATCAGCTTATGATTTGCGAAAAAGTGGGGGCACGTGCCCCCGTCCCCTACCCGGCCCAAAAATGAAGGATCTTGGATATGAGACTTTTATGAAATATCAACATTTTACATTCAACTTCGGTGCCTATTCCTCTCTTATCTCGACTGGTGCAGTTTTCCTTCGAAAGTAAATATATATTCGAAAATAAATGGTTTACCACTATAGGCTACTTACCAGATGATAACACTTCATATCCATGATTGTGATCTGATGTAAGGCCGGCTATAGATATATGGTATGCCACCATTATTCCGAAAAATATTGTCTGATTGTCTGATTGTAATATGATGTAAGACCAGCAAGAGACATGGTATATCACAATCGATTATCGATCAAACAGGAAATAAGAAAACAGGAACACGTATAAGCCTATCGTAAAATGCAAATAATGTGATGTTTTCCAAAAAGTACCATCTAATATCTGCGCAGTAAGGCAGTTGACTGCGGCTTCATATCGCGAAATGAATTAAGTGTATTGTAATAACTTTATCATAACCAAATACGCAGGCGACGACCCCATTGTGTGTTTACTTGTCAGCTTTGACACAATGGATAAATGCTTGAGTTACCTAGCTCTTTGCTTGATCAATAAAATACTCCTATCCATTCACTCTAAAAAAATAAAGAAAAAGGATAGAATTTGACTATAAGGCTTTTCAAAACTAAGGAAATAGAGAATTCCATTATTCAACTGAGAAAAATGATAGTTATATCAGAGATGTAATGAAATTGGAAATTTGTCCTTGTAAATCACAAATTTATCATTTATTTTTAATAAAGTGAAGAAGTACCAATGAAAATTTTCATAAATTGAAACAAAAGCAAAATTACTTTGAAACAAACTCGTTTTTTTCACATTTTAGCATGAGCAAAATGTTATTTAAAAACATATCTTGGAAATATCTCGAACTTTAATTTTAACAGATAATTCCTAAACTTAAGATCAACACTTACCTAAGTGAATCATTTACCTAACTGAATTTTAAAAAGTGCGCCTTGTTATTCAAATTAATATTTTCCAATGTAAAAAATTTTCTTATGTAAAATATTGTATGTTTCTTCCGTAAAACATAATTTACAGTACAATAACGTCATTCCGCACGTTTCGTTATCATAACTGGTTTAATTTCTATTCTTAGACATGATCCGGAACTTTGTTTTTTTTTCTTATGATAAACATCAATTTATATTTCAGAGCTATCTTCAATCTGGGATGTACCAGTACATCCGTATGGAATCCGAAAAAGGGCAATTTTGATACGTACTACTAACTGATTTGTTACGTACTACTACTGTTTTGACACGTAATACTACTAATCTGACACCTACTTCTACTGATTTGACACGTACTACTACTAAACTGACACGTCTACTACTACTGTTTTGACACGTACTACTAAATTGATACGTACTACTACTGTTTTGACACGTACTACTACTAATCTGACACCTGCTTCTACTGATCTGACACATACTACTACTAAACTGACACGTCTACTACTACTGTTTTGACACGTACTACTAAACTGATACGTACTACTACTGTTTTGACACGTACTACTACTAATCTGACACCTACTTCTACTGATTTGACACTTACTACTACTAAACTGACACCTACTTCTACTGATTTGACACATACTATTACTAAACTGACACGTCTACTACTACTGTTTTGACACGTACTACTAAACTGATACGTACTACTACTGTTTTGACACGTACTACTACTAAACTGACACGTCTACTACTACTGTTTTGACACGTACTACTAAACTGATACGTACTACTACTGTTTTGACATGTACTACTACTAATTTGACACCTACTTCTACTGATTTGACATGTACTACTACTAAACTGACACGTCTACTACTACTTGTTTGACACGTACTATTAAACTGACACGTACTACTACTGTTTTGTTACGTACTACTACTAAACTGATACGTACTACTACTAAACTGATACGTACTACTATTAAACTGATACTACTTACTGATATACGCACTACCAGTACCACTAACGCTACTAGCAAAGTTTCTTTAAGTTATGATTAATGGCAGCAAATTCCGTGGAAGGCACTCTAAAAACACTCACAGAGCTTCGCCACACGAATGGAAGAATTGCAGACGAAACTAATGTATCTGTCAGTCCGAAAGCAACCCCAAAAACTGGGTATTTTAAAATACCTAAAAAATTGGGTACTTTTATGTATTACGTCATCGCATGAGCTTACACATTTGACTAACCCACACTAAGCATATGGGGTTTCTCATTTTCCGCTCCGGATTGTCCAAAATTTCACTGGATATCCTGAAGTTTTGGAGACGGATAGTAAATAGATATTCAAAACTTTTTTGCCGCTGCTTTTTAAAATTATTGGTCGCTCTTTTTTGAGAAAATAAACAAAACAGATTATGGGTAGTAGATGTATGTCCCCATATACTAATGTTTATTTTTTATTTTTTTAAAATTGCGCTCTTGCGTTATCTGCGGCGCCTAAACTAGCTTTGGTACCGGGTAGACTTACATGGGGGTGGTAGCCCATGATTATAGCTATCCCATTCCTATCATATGTTAAGATTGAGACCGTCGGGGTCACAATATCCCAGTAGAAGCATGGTCCGATAAACTGATGCTTTTAACGAAAAATAGCCTATATTACGCTCTTGCGTTATCTCTGGCGCCTAAACTAGCTTTGGTGCTGGGGTAGACTCACATGCGCGTGGTAGCCCACTCCTATAGCTATCTTATAACGTATCACACATCATTGGCGTAGGCAGGTTTTTTGTTTGGGGAGGCTACTCATTGGTATTATTTTGACCCGTGACAGTATCTAAGCGGAGCGCCACCATGGGTTGGCGCGTAGCGTTCAGAGAAATTTTTCCAATAAATGCTGCCTATAGATTGCCGGAAATGGCACTTCCCAGGCCAAAAACTTGCAAATTTGAGGCTGGTTTTCTTTGATTGTTCACAATTTTGCCAGAATTTTGCTGTACATTTTTCCCGAATTCTTGGTTGCCAAAAAAATTGGGGGAACTGTGCCACCTGCCCCCGCCACATACTTGCCGAAGTACAATTTATTCAAACTCTATTGCGTAGCGATATAGGGGCAGTTTGGGTTGATGCCTCCTGAGTTTTTATGGGGGAAGGGGGGTGGTACATGTCAAAAGAAGATATTTGTGAAGCAAACAGAAGATCATTGATCACACTTGCACACCTGGCCAATATTTTTTACTCCAGAATATTGAAAAATGAGGGGTTGAGTGAGGTGGCATTGTACTTACTTGTTACTTGGAGTCGAAAGGTTGGAAGTAAGATTTGACAATCAAACTTACCAAATCATAATTCTAGATTCAACCGCCGCGCTGATGTTATGGCAAATCTGTCGATGACTGATTCCACGTCTGGGCAATGGCCCCTATGAATTTGTAATAGAATAAGTGCCTCCAGTCGGGCTTCCGTCATTGTTGACTGAATAGCTGTAAGGGTTCTTTTCATTTTTGAAAAGACTCTCTCGGCCTGTGCAGAAGTCACTGGCAAAGTTGCCAGCAACTGGAGCAACAGTGATATGTTAGGAAACATTTCAGAGCAATGATCCAGGGCACAGACGGATAAAGATGGTCGGGACTTGACAAAAACATTTTCTCATTTCTTCCTCCATAACATGTATTCGCCCTTAACAATCATGAAAGGATCTCTGATCAAACTTGCATACACCTCAATAGCAGAAGTTAAATCATTCCACTGTCTCTCACCGTCAGCTTGTTTGGCGAATTCCATACAATTTGGTACAAGGTAGTTAAGTTTCATAATCTGTTGTTGATGTGGTCCAAATCTGTGCTTGAGGTCTCCAATAATGGAGTCTATGGCTGGATAAAAAAAGGTGTTGTTGATGTGGTCCAAATCTGTGCTTGAGGTCTCCAATAATGGAGTCTATGGCTGGATAAAAAAGGTGTTGTTGATGTGGTCCAAATCTGTGCTTGAGGTCTCCAATAATGGAGTCTATGGCTGGATAAAAAAAGTTGACTCTGTAATAGCCTTCGGTGGTGTTGTCCGATGTTTGAGCATTTGGTCGGTATGAGCTTCTAGCTGCAATGCGTGGTTTTCGCACTTCCACCTCCATCACATCTTGTGCGACTGATTCTGCCTTTTGATACAGGTCATGGAACTCCCCTTCACTTCGCAATTCTTCGAGAACAGACTGGAGACGGTTTACTAAGGCTAACGCTTGGGATAAATCTCCCCCCACTATTTGTAAGACTCGGGAAACTGGTAGCATCAATCCTGACAGTTTCTCCAAAATGACTGAAGCAACTGCAAATTCTGAGTTGCACACCAATTTTTCAAGGCTTTCTGCTTTGTTTCTGTCGCAAGGTGATGCCCAGCATTTGATTTCCGATAAGGCATCTGGTGTATATTTCAAAAGTTGCATAAATGTTACAACTGCTGTGTGTCGTTCCACAAAATGTGTTTTGCACAACGTAATCAGGTGCTTCTTGGTCATGGAAATACCAGAGTCACTTTCTATGAGGCTCTCCAACAGATCCGGTTTTTTTGCACTTGCTCGAAAAGTCGATAAAATTTCTTACACAACATTGCGGAAGCACTAAAATTTAGGCAGTGCATGGCGCAATGAAAATAAAAGGCCAATGGAACTGCCTTTTTTATTGTTGCTGAAGCACCAACCCGTTCACTGGCCATGGCTCCTGCCCCATCATAGCCTTGTCCCACACAAAGAGACAGATTCAAACCGAGCTCACAAATCTTTCTTAGCAACGTTTCTCCAATAGCTTTGCCACTGAACTTGGTTTCATTATGCTCAATTTCACCAGGTTTATTAGATTTGATGTCAGAAATCAAGTCCAATACCATTACCGTGTCCTCATGCAATCTCCAAACTCCAGAATCGCTAGGTGAAACATATCTTATAACAATTGCCAGTTGTTCCCTTTTTTGGCAATCCAATGTTTCATCAGCTATGATAGACCAGAACTGTGCTTTTTTGATGTTAGCAACAACACTTTCCCTAATTATGTCACCAGCAACGCAAATAGCCTCATTTTGAATCAAGGATGATAGGTAGGTTGCATTAGCATGGGAAGTTTTTATATGGTCCTTCAAAAGTAAATCCCCACTAGGAAGTCGAAAACGAAGTAACCCTAAAATTTCCGTCATTTTCTGTTCCCGCCATCCTATTTTTCTGGACTGTGAACATATATAAAAAATGTGTGTTTGCTTCACCCAAACCGACGATGACAAATAGCTTTATAAAACTCGTGGAACTAAGCCTATATTAAAGACGATAGAAGAACAACAAATGGTCACTTATGTATACATATCATTAATATATTTACTGGACTGGGCATACATTACCTTCATCCACGTTTTCCCTTTTCCTTTTTGAAAAACCATATGCGAAAAGTGACATTTTCAAAATTCAAGTTCAACCGAACTTAATTACCGCCTTCAGAGTTTAGACAAATTGATTTCTACTAAAGTGGAAAGTTTTGAGCAAAACAATGGGGCACTTGTAGTACTTTGTTATCGCAAAGCAGTAGCAGAATGGCGCCATCTTCCATTGTCATCGCGTAAGAACAGGCTTGGCAAGTTCACGGCTTTTGACAAATTAAAAATTGCGTCAAAATTTCATTTAAAAATTTGAATTATTTTTTGTTTTGTTTTACAGGGATACAACGAATTTACATTACAGGGAATGCAGGGAGATTTGCATTTCATGTATGCGCATCTGTACGATACATAGGCATATAGGTGTAATTTAATTTTTGTAAATATGGGATTGGGGGGGGGCATGGCCCCCGTGGCCCCCCCTCTGGCTACGCCAGTGTCACACATTAAGATTGAGACCGTCGGGGTTACCATATAAAAACCCAGTAGATGTATGCGCCCCGTAAACTAATGTTTTTAACCAAAAACAGCTCACTTTTGCGATTTTGGTTTATCTGCGGCGCCTAAACTAGCTTTGGTGCCGAGGTAGACTCCCATGTGAGTAATAGCCCATAAATGTAGCTATCCCATGACCTATCATATGTTAAGATTGAGACCGTCGGGGTCACCATAAAGGCCCAGTAGATACATTGCCAATAAACTGATGCTATTAACAAAAAAAAAAATAGCCTATACTGCGCTCTTGCGTTATCTGCTAACAATTCTACTAGCTAAAACTAGCTAAAGTAGGCTATTTCTTGTTAAACGCATCAGTTTATGGACCCATAATCTGAATATAAATATGAGGCTACACCAAATCTGAATCTAAATATGAATATGAGGCTACACCAAATCTGAATATGAATATGAGGCTAACTTCAGCTGGGTCATTAGGTAATTGCGGGTCAAAAGGTGCAGAGTATTGCTTACCTTATTCAGGACCAACTGCCTGTGCAGGTGTGAGGCGTTAAACAGTTCATAATTTCTCACGACAAAGAACATGTATCATAAGAATCGAAATATAGAAAATACATTTTTAAGATGTTTTATCTGTAGGAAGAAAGAGTGAAGAATTGTGGAGAAATAAATGGACAGGTGGAATTTTTCGCAGAACTACTTTGCGCACCATTTAATGCGATTGGTCTTTTCAGTGTTTTTGTTGTAGTAGTGTAGTAGTAATGCCTACTGTGACATAGTTGATTACAAAAATGAGCTGGGGCTTATTTTGGAAACAATCGATAATGATCTCACACAAAGGCTGGTACAACTGTCTTGCTAGTAGCAGAGGATACTCGGAAACAAAGATGGTAGGCATAAATCTTTTTTTTTTTTTAATCTTGTTAATTTCAACCACTTTCTCTCTGTTGGGGATCAAGGAATTATAACGACAAAACAATGAATTGAATAAAGATTTTTATATGCAACATTCGCGAATGATGTCATTGAAAAATTGTATCGAATGGCATTAAGTTCTGAAATCAAATGGGGCCTATGTGATTCTATGAATACATAAAAACTGAAGTTATTTTTTGATAAATTGAAAATGACATATCTAATTATTACCAACAAGTTTACCTTCATGTATTTGTATCTTTACTTAGGTTATGATTGTATTTGACTTCTTATCTATTATTACCCAACCACTTTATTACTTCCCCCCAGGGCTTCTTTATGTTACTTGGTGGGGAAGGGTGGGAGCACAGGTGTTCCTAACGTTATGGCAACCTATACACTTACTATATATATCATTATATATATAGTCCTAGTAAGCGTATGGTTGCCATAACGTTAGGAACACCTGTGGGTGGGAGGGGAGTAGGGGTCCAAATTTCCTTCTATTTAACATGTAAGTTACGGTGGGCTTCTTGTAAAAGCTCCAGCTTCTAAGCCCTTCCATTCATGAATTGTTGTGTCTTTTCATTATAAATATTGTAATATATGCATGAAAATGGAAAATGAATAAATCATATTAAAAAAAAAGGTGGGAAAACTGCAAATAAGTCCATCTTGAATAATTTTGCATTCATTTTCACTTTTTTTAATTAAAAAACAACTGAAAGTAAGATTTACTGGAGCAAAAATGTTACTTAAGATTAGGGTTAGGTTTCTTCAATTTTTACTCTTTTTTTTATAATTTTTTTAATTGTATGTGGTTAATAAGATATTCAAGATTTGCGGCCTACAGCTTCTGTCCATTTTTTCAAGGATTATCCTGGCAGCACGACAACCAGCCGCAAAGAGGAAACGAAACCTGATTTTAATATGTGCAAATGGTTTTTATGAGGAAAACCATAAATTTTAAAGTCTTAATTGTTTTCCCTTTTGCTAAAGTCATATCTACCTCTTGATTGTAATGAAACTGTTTAAAATGTCAAGACAAGTTCCATTGGAATGTATTCCTTTAAAATTACTTGAAACATTTCTTCTTGCTTTCTGATAGGTTTGGAAATAAAACCAACATTTAAAGCTGCATAAGTGCTAGTGGGGAATCTCCAACCTCCTTCTCCTGAAAAAGTTCTTAACTTGCTTGTTGAATTTCTCTTGAAACATTACTGAAATCAAAGAAAAAACACATTGAATTGATCAAAAATGTTCAAAGAAAAGCCACCAAATTGATACCACATTTGCATAATTTGCCATATCCTGACAGGCTTAATAATCTGTAACTACCAAAATTAACTTATAGAAGAGCAAGAGGTGATATGATTGAAGTATATAAGATGGTTTCACATATATATGATACAAGAGTTGCAAATTTATTACCTATTCGTAATAATACTAGAACAAAGGGTTCTAAAAACAGGAAAGTTCTTCAATCACATTCATTCACCAGCGTTCAACATAATTTTTTCTCCAATCGAATTTGCAAGTTATGGAATAATGTACCTAAGAAGGTCATAGAAGCATGCAATTTAAATTTGCTTAAGAACAGGCTGGATAAGCACTGGTATTATCTGGCTTTTCGCTTTCACTTCAAGGCCGAGTGTCACAAAATACTTGACACTTCTAGGTCTGGAATCTCAGGCTACTAGCCTTTCGTTCAGGAAACATCATAGGTATGAATAAAATATTTGTAGGGTTAGGATTCTGATCTTAAAAGTGAGATGAAATTCAAATTTTCTTTACTTCTTACTGTAAGAATGCATAAAAAATAAAAAAAACAAGTGGAGAAAGTGTGCACTCCAGCCCTTCTGAAAAGCTTAAGAAAGTTATACCATTTTAGATATTTCTGCTGGCACTTTACAATCTGAACTTCTTTCAAAGGAGTTTCTTTTCCAAAATGGTTTTCTTTTCTTAAGCCATGTACTGTATTCATATGTTTAAATCTAAATCAGTGCCAACTTTCACTTATGGCAGCTGCGTAAAATAAGGCCTTATCTTACTCATGATGCATGTAAGTGTGCTGTTCAATCACTGGTGATCAGCAGAATTGATTATGCTTCTGGTTTACTGAGTGGTTTGTCAGGTAGTCTGTTAAACAAACTTCAACTTGTTCAGAATACTGCTGCAAGACTGATCTCTGGCATAGGTATAAGATCTCATATTACTCCCATAATTTCCCATTTGCATTGGCTCAGAGTACAGTCTTGAATTATGTTTAGGCTTTATGTTCATCTTTTCAAAATTCTCCATGGTCTTGCACCAATTTATCTGTCTGAATTAATTCATCTGTATGTCCCAGATCCCAGACTTAGGTCTGCCTCTAATGGCCCACTGATAAGGAGACAGTATGGCAGCAAACAAGTTAGTCGTTACAACTTTACTGTCACTTGATCATCTCTCTGGAATGAGCTGCCTGTCCACATCAGATCTGCAAGTGACATTATCAATTTCAAGAAGCAATTGAAAACACACCTTTTCACCCAATAATGTAAAGCGCTTAGTTTTGTTCTCAATATAAGCGCTATATAAGCATCTACATAATAATAATGATAATATGACAAACTAGAAGAAACAAAGTATAAACCTAACAGTAGGAATTTTCTTTTTGTATATGATATCAACAATATGTGCAAACATCATCACTCTTTTTGGCACTGAAAATTGAAAGATGGATCCTGTCATTATCAACATTCCATGCTGTGTAAATACCGTTACTACAATTGTTTAAAATATCCGCCGTACAGCGGATTTCACAAAGCTCAATCCTGCTTGTCAAAAACAACAATTATTTCTGATATATTAGCCCTGTCTGAACTTTTCCACTTCCCTGATTCAATGAAAGGATCTATTGTTAACCAGCTTAATCACACAAGTGCGGTGTATTTGCTTGCCACATTAGTTCAGGATAGTGGAGCAGATACCTTACTGAGCAAATACTTGGCTGTTTATTGTCATTTAGAGTTGAAGGATTTGTCTGGAATGGGCATGCATGACTACCTTAATTGATACACTTAATTTGTAGAAATATTTTCAGCACAAAGCCTAACGGCTTTTATGCTTCTTGCGAAAGATTAAAGCTGCTCCAAAATGATTTTTTTTAAAGTTAGTTTTAAAAAGCAGATATTTACTAAAAACTTTTAAAGCAAAAAAACTAAATTATATACAATTTGTTGTGAAAGAATCCATGTACAATGAGAATTGATTGTGCTAATTGCTCTTCTTTATTTTCTGTTTTAATCAAAAATATTGAATGTTACCAGTCTTGCCAAATAGGGTTGACTAATTGATCAAAAGCGAACATTCTTTAATGAGACCTTCTGTAATAACTTCATTATTGTATTAAGTTCTGACTGTTCTCTGACAAATTGCAAATTCTTACAATACAAGTTTTCCCTTCTTTTGTCTCCGTATTGTAAAATCAAAGTCACAAATATTTTTAAACATTTACATCAAGAAAACCCTTTAAAGATATTAGAACATAAAGATAGTATGGACAGGTAGCAACAAGCTGATCTTAATTGGAAGAAACTACACTGTAGGCTATAAACTAAGCCATGAAAAAAGCACATTTTAAAAACCATTTTATAGCATTTTGAATTGTAGAGCCTTATTTATTTATTGGTTTGCATGCGAAGCATTATGTGAACCTATGTAATGGCGATTTCGTCCGGCTGGCCGTTCGGCTGTCCACAGTTTTTTCTGAGATTTCCTCAGAAATGTTAAAGTTTTTTGAGAATTTCTCAGAAAATGTTAAAGTTCTTCATAGTTCTACAGAAAAAATTAAAGTTTCTGCAGATATCCTTATGAAAGGTTAGAATTTCCTTTAAAAATGTTAAAGTTCTAGTTTCCTTAAAAAGTCTACAAAACATTTGATATTTCCTTAGAAGATAAGTGTAAAATGATATAATTTTCCAATATTCTTCAGAGATCCTCAAAGCGTCTCTCTCATAGCACTGGAGATTTAAAATTCTTTAAAATATTTGGGTACAAATGGTTGTATCAGGCATGATAATTAAACTCTGCCTTTATTATTGTGGTCATTTGCATAAAGTTGCTACAGTGTATGAAATAACCAGACTTTTTAATTTAATATGCTCAGTAATGGAGTGTGACAGGATGTTACTGCATAGGGAGGGATGCTATGTGGGACATGGATGGGGGCATGCGGGACATGTTATATAATATATACCATGTGGTATACACCAAGGGCTATTTCAGGCATAATTATTTGATTCCCCTTTTTTTATTCAACACTTCATTTGCATATATCGAAACTGAAAGTTTACTGACTGGGCTTTACAGCTGCAGGCCGTGCTACAAAGTAAAAAACAATCAGATACAAGCACAAAAGAATAAGGAATGAGCACGGACAAGGGGGGGCCAAAGGCCACACAAAAAACCCAACCCGACAACAGTCAGAGGACACACAAGCAAAAACGTTTTTATTAAACATTGCAAAACATTTGCATATTAGTTATTAGATGAACTGACACTTTCATACATAGTATGCTTAATCAGGGACTTTGGTAGCTAGGATGAGACTTCATATGGAACCTATTGGATGTCATGTGGGACATTGGGTGGGATGCCATGTGGGACATGGGGTGGGATGCCATGGGGACATGGGATGCCATGTGGAATGGGGTGGGATGCCATGGGTGGGGTGGGAATGCCATGGGGTGGAATGCCATGTGGAACAGGGTGGAATGCCATGTAGGATATATGGTGGAATGCCATTGGATGGGATGTCATGTGGGACATGGGATGTCATGGTGGACATGGGGTCCCACCCCATTTCAGCAAGTCATTTGCATATAAGTTATTATATGAACTGACATTTTCATACATAGTATGCTCAATCAAGGACTGTGGATAGCTAGGATGAGACTTCTTATGGAGCCTATGGGATGTCATGTGGGACATGGGGTGGGATGCCATGTGGGCCATGGGGTGGGATGCCATGTGGAACAGGGTAGAATGCCATGTGGGACATGGGGTGGGATGCCACGAGTAACACAAGAGTGTGTCACAGGTTGGGATGCCATGTGTGACATAGGGTAGGAGGCTATGTGGGTAGGGTAGGAGGACATGGAATGTGATGTCATGTGTGACATAAAGTAGGATGTCATTGGGACATTAAGAAGGATACCATGTGGAATATATGGTGGCATTCAATATGGGATATAAGAAGGGGACATCAGGTGGGAAGCCACTGATGCCGGACACATGAAGGGATGCCATGTGGGACATAGGGAGGGATGTCATGTGGTACCTATGGTTTGATTAATGTGGGACATACAAGTAGGATGGGGTCCATGTGGGACATAGGGTTGGATGCCATGTGGGTCATAGGCTGGGATGCCTTGTGGGACATGGTTGAATGCCATGTGGAACATGGTGGAATGTAATGTGAGACATTCTGCATGGTGGAAATGCCATGTGGGAGATAGGGTGGAATGCCATGTGGGACATGGGATGGGATGCCATGTGGGACATGGAGGTGGGATGTCATTTGGGACATGGGATGTGAGACATTAGATAGGATGCCATGTGGGTCATAGGATGGGATGCCATGTGGGACATGGAGGAATGGGACAAGGGATGGGATGGGGTGGGATGCCCTGTGGGAGATATGGTGGAATGCCATGTGGGACAAGTGATGGGATGGGATGTCATGTTGGATATGGGATGGGATGCCATGTGGGACATGGGGTGTGATGCCATGTTGGACATAGGATGCCATGTGGGACTTAGTGTGAGATACCATTTTTATAATTTTCTGGGTCATATGATATGGGTGTCAATTTGCATGGGCATGCGAACCATGACGGTATTTACCTTCTAGTTTTATTATAATTCACACAAATTTTATTGTAATTTTGTGATATCACAACAAGAAAACCTAGGAATATCCTTATTTTATTTTAATTTTTTTCAATTCTTCATCACTGTTCTTTGAATTGGAGCAGTTCAATATGACCAAGAGATTCAAACATAATAAGAGCTTCTATTTTCAAAATGGATTTCTATTGTCTAAATGGATTTCTATTTTCAAAATGGATTTCTATTGTCAAAATGGACTGGAATACCCTTCATTTTTTACTCCTTTTTTGGTACTCTATAAACTATGTACCAGAATAGCAAACAAGAATTTTGTTAGGTGTTCTGGTAGTTTTTTAAGTACTGAAAAAGGAGTATAATGGTAATTTGAAGGCTTTATTCCAGTCCATTTTAAGAATAGAAATTCATTTTGAAAATAGAAGCTGTTTAATCTCAAGATTAGAAGGAAAAGGATCTTTTATCCGATGAATATTTTATCTAAATTGTAAGAGAAAAATAAGTGATGTATAAAATCATAGATTAACCTTTTAAAATGTACCTTTTTAATGGAAAATAGTAGAAGGTTAAAGATTCTAGTACTTGTGGTTATGGTTTAGAAATAATTATTGCACTTTTTGTTTTGTTAGGTTCCCAAAACTATTTGAATTGTATATTGACAAATCTGCGTTCTTTCATTTGTTTATAGGTTATAGGTCTTGGTAACTACACAATGCCAAAAACACGACACAGTGTTGGCATGTCAGCAGTGAACTACATACAAAAGCAGCAGGAAACTTCATGGAAATGTGATAGAGAATGCAAATCAGATGTTGCCAAGGTAACAAATGCAGAAGGACAGGAATTTATACTGTTGAAACCACGACAGTTTATGAATATCAATGGCAAAAGCGTTGTCAGAGCAGGTAGGTTTGCCATTTTTAGTGCAATGGGAATTTAGGAAACGGTTTGTGGAAGAATTATTTTTGCTATGGTTTGGTAACCACAGCCAACTTAAAAAAAGATACTTGGATGTAGTATTATCACTAACTGTCTGGAGAGATTTAATCTGTTTATATATATATCTTTGTAGTATTATTTGTATCTTTGTAAAGTATTATATTATTATGATTATTTATTATTATTATTATTATTATTATTAAATTATCATTATTGTTATTATTATTATTATTGTTATTATTATTATTGTTATTATTATTATTATTCTTCTTCTTCTTATTATTATTATTATTATTATCATAATTATTATTATTATCATTATTATTATTATTAGTTATTATTATTATTATTATTATTATTATTATTATTATTATTATTATTATTATTATTATTATTATTATCATTATACAACTTAAAAGTGCACATAACTATATAAATATTCTATGGTGCTGTAATTAAGAGTAAGAATAAGCATAAAAGCAAAAAAGTAAACAATTTACATAAAATGATATTAAAATGTCAGAAAATGAAAGAGATATTAAACTGCAAACAAAATGTAAGAAACTATTAAAAAGTGAAGTGAACAAGAGTGAAAATAACGGTTATAAAACCATAACATATGTGAAGAAAATGTAACAACCAGCAAAAGCAAACAAAGCCTTAAACCAGTAAAATGGTAAAAATTAAGAATAATAATGGTGAAAGAGTACAAACTAAAAATAGTAATGGTAAAAAGAGTACAAACTAAGAATAATAACGGTGAAAGAGTACAAACTTAGAATAATAATGGTGAAAGAGTAAAGATAAGTCTTGATTTAAATATTTTGAATTGTACAAACTAAGAATAATAACAACAAACTTAATAATGGTGAAAGAGTTAATAATAACGTGGCAAAGATAAGTCGTGATTTAAATATTTTGACATTGTCGGCAAGTTGTGCATTAGGTGGCAAGGAATTTTTAAGTTTTGGAGGAGCTACAGCAAAAGCTCGGTCGCCAAATGTTTTGCAACCAGAACAGGAAGCAGCTAATTGTATTGAGTTATATTATCTGTTGTTTTTATTTCAATAGTGCAGAAGTTTCAGATAAAACCAGAAAATATACTTCTTGTCCACGATGACCTTGATCGACCTCTTGGGAAGTTCAGCTTAAAGCAAGGAGGAAGTGCCAGGTATATTTGCATTATTGCAATCTTTTTCGTTCAGTGGGAAAATTAAATGAATTTGAGGCTTGAAAGAAATTTGAAAAGACTGGTTGGGAAAAGTTAATTGACTGAACACCACTAACAGGCAATAAGATTTAAGCCTTATGCTGAGGCAGTGTTGGATCTAGGAAATTATCAAATTAATCTTTTAGGGTTTTTTTTTCAGGATAAAGTAAACAATATGGAGGGCATATTTCCATGCCATCATTCTTTACTTCTGGCACTGATTGGGGATGTGATTTCTTGGCACAAATGTGATCGAGAACAAGATGTTGCAAAATTTGTGAAGGTCTAAAAACATCATTTTCAGGTCAATTAATAAAAGGTCAAAAAATTCTTTGGCAACAAAAGCAATATAAAAACACATTTGATATCTCCCTAATATCATTCTTCCAACTTGGTTCCACTTTGGCTGAGGAAATCTTGAAATGAAAAGAGGAGACAAAGAGTTTCACTGATTTGACCAACTTGATACAATTTGGTGTTTTGTCTCATTAGCTTGGTATGGGTGCTGATTTAATTTTCATGTATAACCATCTCTTAATCTTACATCCAGTAATTTGTCCCTTCTCAATGAATAAAAGGTAAATCGGAAGTGGGGGGAGAGGCCCTTTGCATTTGCTGCACCACATACTGAGAACAATTTACTTATTGAAATTAGACAGGCCATGCATTTAAATATTTTCAAAAAGAAACTTAAGACTCACCTCATGAATTCTGCTTTTAATGATTCTGGATAGGTTTTTTTTGTGCTTTTGTTGTTTATTTGTTTGTTTGTTTTATCTTACGTGTGCCTTGAGCGCTCTTCAGAGTGGATATGTACGCATTATAAATCATTTGTAATATTATTATTATTATTATTATCATTATTATTATTATTATTATTGTTATTATTATTATTATTGATATTAATATTATTATTTATTATTATTACTATTATTATTATTATTATTATTATTATTATTATTATTATTATTATTATTATTATTATTATTATTATCATTATTATTATTATTATTATTATTATTATTATTATTATTATTATTATTATTATTATTATTATTATTATTATTATTATAGGTGTCAGCAGGACATATAATTTGCTCTCAGTGAAATTGTTTAGAAACATGAATATTTTCAAATAAAATCTTGATTTACTCTTTGCAGAGGATGAATAGTGAAGACAATAAAGAGCCTATATTCATGCTATTATAAAGTGTTGGTGAGAACATACAATATTTTTTTACATAAACAAATGCAAAATTTCAATTCAATCACTCTTTCAATCTTCACTAAAATATGATCTTTTTTTGTTTACAGTGGACACAATGGAGTAAAGTCTGTACAGCGGTACCTGAAGACAGATGTAAGTTCTCATGAATAATTAATAAATGAATATTCAGATTTAGACATTTGATTTCCTGCTTTGATGAGCCAACTGCCAAGAGGTTGCAAAGAGTGTCACTCCATTTTGAAATTTGTGGGCAACTCTTGATTATTGAACATGTGGCATGCTTTACAAATACATTTTGAATTGTGGGTTAATCATGACAGAGTGCATGCCTCCGCTCCCTTCCAATCCTTTAAGTTCTAAATGCTTTATATTTTTTAGAGTTCATTCGCAAACCTTTTTAAACAAACACAGGTGACAGCATAACTCCGTCCAACCTCATTGGCGGAGGTAATAAAAAGAATCTGCATACATATTAGTGTACAGTTTTAGGATTCAGACTTTGAAAATTGAAAACAAGTTGTAAAATGACATTTTCTCTGATTTAGGCAGGAAAAATTGTTGCTCCGTTATGATGTTTAGCAAATTAACAAATGATGCCTCTGTAGTTCACTGAAAGTTGCACACCTTGCAAATTAGCCAAAAATGGTTTGGGGAAAATAATAATATTATGAATAAAGTAGTGTTTTAAACAAATGTCAAAAATGCCCCTTTTCAGTAAACCACATATTTTCAAGGTCAATTCAATTGATATGGTCGTCTTGTTGTCATTGTCAGTGCTCTTAAAAGAAGGCACAAGCCAAAATTGCCTCACAAACACGAGGGAATAATAATAATAATAATAATAGTAATAATAATAGTAATAATAATAATAATAATAATGATAATAATAATACATTTATATAGTGCAAAAATCTGCTAAGCATTCAAATGGGCATCACAGTAAGAAAAACCTAAACAAAGGCAAAACGAAAAAAGTAAGTTTTTAACTTAGACTTAAACAAATTAACATTGTTTACTAAATGAATAGAGGCAGGCAGTTCATTCCGATGACCTACATGATAAAAGGCAATTTGTTCTGGGGACAAAAAGAACTTAATCATTTGAGCATAACTAATACCTATTGCTGTAAATGGGGCGAATGTGATCAGAAACATAACACTTTATGTAGGGATTTAAAAACAAAAACAAGTAGTTTAAATTTAATACAAAATTCAATTGGAAGCCAGTGTAGGGTACTAAGGAGGACTTTTGAGGGGATATCGTAGCAATTAACAACTAATTTGGCAGCATTATTCTGGATACGTTGGAGCCTTTTAATGAGATGATTTGGAATATTGTGACATAAACTGTTACAGTAATCTAAATGACTATGAATGAATGCATGAATGCATTGCCATGTTTTTTGACCTCGAGAAAGCTTTCGGCACTACTTGGAAATATGGCATTACCCGCAAGCTTCACACCATCGGCCTAAGAGGCCACCACCTCCCCATCTTTATTCAAAACTTCCTTTCATTCAGGTAGTTCCAAGTTCGTATTGGCCACACCCTCTCCAACCCCAAAAAAGCTAGGGGAGGAGTAGAAGATGGTGAAGAGTCCATGTAGAGGGCACGTTTGATGTTGGGGCCAAGGTTGTTCATGAATATAAAAGTTATACGAAAAATAGTAAATTAGTAAATATAAGTTTCAAAGTATGATTAAATAGTAAAAAACAAGACTATATAAGTAGTAATTTCCAAATCTTGAAAATTTTCTTGATATTTTCTTTCATTTTCATATATTTATCAAAAATAATTTAAAAAAATAATTTTTCCTATATGCTGACTGTAATCTTTCCTATATGCTGACTGTAATCTTTCCTATATGCTGACTGTAATCTTTCCTATATGCTGACTAATCTTTCCTATATGCTGACTGTAATCTTTCCTATATGCTGACTAATCTTTCCTATATGCTGACTAATCTTTCCTATATGCTGACTGTAATCTTTCCTATATGCTGACTGTAATCTTTCCTATATGCTGACTAATCTTTCCTATATGCTGACTGTAATCTTTCCTATATGCTGAAATCTTTCCTGTATGTGACAATCATAGTGATTTTCAAAATTTTCCTATATGAAATCAGCCTTTTTTCCTAACAAGTTTATATGCTGAAATCAACTGACTAATCTTTCCTATATGTTTTAATCTTATATGCTGACTGTAATCTTTCCTATATGCTGACTAAACGAAGTAAAAAAAACAGACCCGTCTCTATATTTCCCGGCGCGTTTTCCTCTGTATTTCTTACTTTTAAGCTTGAGAATTCCCATTTCTTTAAGCTTGTTGGTAAGAAGCAAGTCAGGGGTTGCACATTCAGCATGATGGTGAAAGCTGGTGAAATCGTTTAACTGTTTTAAATCACTTGCGCTAATACCTGTGGGTATGAGGTGCCGTGGCTCAGTGGTTAAGGAGTCATGCTCGTATTCGAGAGGTACCGAGTTTGATTTCCGTCGTGAGCGCTGCATTGTGTCCTTGAGCAAGACACTTTACTCTACTTGCTTCAGTCCAATCAGCTGTAAAATGAGTACCAGCACTGCTGGGAGTTAATATGCGATGGACTGGCATCATGTCCAGGGGGAGTAATGTACTCTCATCCGCTTGCGCCATGGAAACCGGGAATAAGCACTGGCTCAATGAACCTAATGGCTCGGATGGATTTAGCTTTTAATACCTGTGAGAAAGATTGCAAGATTTTTAAATCCCGAGTTTATTAATAGTCACATTTTCTCTTTTTACTGGTGTAGCAAATTCCAAGACTGAGAGTGGGTATCGGAAGACCCATTTCTAGAGCTGACGTCACTCTATATGTCCTTTCATCCTTCACCAAGGAGGAGGAGCCGGTTCTAGCCAAGATCATGGAAGATTGCTGCAAGTTGATTTTCTCTTTTATCGATAAGAAAGAAGACAGATGACAGAGGGTAAAAGAAGATAGAAAGAAAGTGTATGCAAGGAGGCAGTGATGAACCAGAGGTTAGCGCAAACTTCACAAGTGCCTTGGATGAATTCCAGTTGTAGTCGGGTTGAAAATTTCAGGGGATTAATCGGAGTGGAAAAGTGAACAGCAGAGATGCTCTGCATGATGAAAATGTATTCCTTTCACCATATGCTATAATATCATCCATTAAACCAGATGCAGCATTTTGCTTCAAGATCAGGGGTGGGGGCATCAAGTTGCATTTACCTATGATTTGTATTGTTGTTTTAACAGACCTGCCAACTAGTACGATTTTGCTGTATTTATTAATGGAAAATGTTGAGAATACGATTGTATGTTTTTTGGCACCAGAATACGATTTATTTATTTGTATTTTTATTATTATTATTAATTTTTTTTTTTTTTTTTACTCATACTTTTTACTACCTTAAGCTAGAGCATTCGTGATTGGTGCATGGGATGTAAACAACAATTTTTCGTCTGAGTGTAGCCAATCACACGTTGCATACGAGAGATGAATGATTGTCATGGTGCCTATATACAAACAAAACATGTGGTCTGGTAACCAACGTTACATGTGTAAATTGTAATACACGCAGTTTTAACAGTGTTTCAAGCATGTAGTAATTTGTATTAAGCGGTAATTTTGTGAGTGATATTAATGTTTAAATATGGCTTTGATAATGGTAATTTTTTTACAGTCACAGTAAACCTTTGTTTTGTACATTTTGTTTGAAGAGTACAGTTTTTTTTTATCAAAAATACAACTTTTGTAGTTCCAGAATACAGTTTGGTGATCCTAAAGGTTGGCAGGTCTGTTATAAGAATCGATGCTGGTCAATGAGCGAAAATTCAGCAGAATATTATAGAGCTTGTGTTTCTGTCAAGACTTTTAGACCTGCATTTACGGTATTGGTACAAACTGATCTATACAAAAAATTGTTCTGGAGGAAATAATGTTTTTGCAGGGACATGAAGAAACATGTCCTTAACACAAAACGTATTGCGGATAATTTCCCCTGCCTCTCTTAGTGATAAGAAAAAATCGTAGATCATATGTATTTATAATCCTGCACTGGTTTTGGGTGCGGATTATTAATTGGATTGTGATTGTTACTGTGATAATGATTTCACCATATGCAGTATGGGGACAATATTTTGTGCAGTTCCTGTCCTATCTATGATGTTAAATATATTGTTCATATTTTGACATAGTGGCGAATGTGCGAAAGTATTTTTTATAGTTTTGACATAGTGATGACATAGTGATGACATAGTTATGACATAGTGATGACAGTGATGACATAGTGACGAATGTGCAATTAAAAAAGGTTAATTGCAAATTACTCAAATTAACAAGTATCTGTTTTTGGTGTTAGTATCATTTGTTTATTATTTACAGTTTAAATAATTCATTACTTACAAAAAGCGAGGAAAACAAACATATAAATGATAGTAATATGCTTTTAAAAACGGAAAAGAAAAAAAAAAAGCTTCTTCAGTTGACCCTACATTCGCCACTATGTCAAAACAGGGGCGATATGTGCCAACTGTTGTTTGAAATAATGCACATTTTCAGCTGTGAAATTGTAATACACCTGTGTATTTTTTAGACCACATTCTTCTTTACATTCTTGCATGAAACAAATTACCAAAATGTCTACAATTGGAAATGTGCAAAGCAGCAGGAAGGTATGATGTTGCCTCTTCCAATTTTGGGGTGAATATCCCATTTCTTCAATTATTTTGCAATGTATTCTTTGAAGGAAATTTCCATTACTGTCAATGAGCGATAATCAGTTGATTTGTCAAAGTATGATAAATGAGCTCTGATAAATTTTTGGCGTATTTATATCAACATAACTCATTGCTCTGTGGTGTTGATGCTAATGAAAATAAAGTAGCTTTCCATGTTTGTTAGTTCAAACTAACTTTTGGATTGTAATAATTTGAAATTAAAGGTCTTTTTCTGTTTTATTCTTACAATCAAGGTCTTGTTATAGTTTAACTTGTCTTGAAGGCACAAATTGGATTTTTTGTATGTTTTATTTTTATTTTTCAGCCCCCCTCATTGAACTATCTGCAGTGAAATAATTGCAGAAAGTATAGAAAGTGTTATAATGGTTGAATTTTTCATGTGATGGAATGGAATTAACTTTTTAAAACTTCTATTGTCAACTCTAGCATACTTATGCTTTAAGTAATCTTTTATGCACTTTCTTAGAAATTGAGTGGAAAAATTGAGGCAAAAATATAAGTCTATATTAACCCTTACTCTACCAGCACTTTTTTTTTAAATGCGCCTGGGAGGCGGTGTCAAAGACTGGGCACGCAAAACGGCGATAATATCGCCGCATGGTAGAGTGAGGGTTAAGCACAGATTAATTATTGAAGGGTCCTCTGTCTTCCGAGCAGCAAAGTTGGGCTCGTTCTGCTTCAGTGACCCGCTGGGCCGCCCACCAGGATCATGCTGCATATATTTTTGAGTTGGCACACTTGTCACGAGCTTCTTAACCCTTACTCTACCAACACTTTTTTGAAAATGTGCCCGGGAGGTGGAGTCAAAGACGGGAAACGGCGATAAATTTTGCGTGGTAGAGTAAGGGTTAAGCACAGGCTAATTATTAAAGTGTCCTCTGTCTTCCGAGCGGCAAAGTCGGGCTCGTTCCGCTTTAATGACCCGGTGGGCTGCCCACTGGGACCATGCTGCATATACTGTACTTTCGAGTTGGCACACTTGTCGCGGGCTGCTTCACCCTTATTCTACCAGCACTTTTTTGAAAATGCACCTGGGAGGCGGAGTCAAAGATGGGACACCCAAAATGGCGATAATATCGCCGCATGGTAGAGTAAGGATAAACAACCAGATATTTACCTTCTAAAATGGAAGTTTGATAAAAGATCATTTAGTTTTGTTTTTGGTTGGTACATGGAGTTTCTAGGCACCTTGACAGTTGGTTTCAGGGATTGAATTTTAAAATTTTTACCACTGTTCCATGGAACAGAACTTTCTCAAATAATACTGTTCCAGATCAGATTTCACTGTTCCAACTTTTTTGCTGATAAAAGAACAAATTCCTTTCTTCAAAATGGGCTTAATTTAGAACTACTTCATTGGTTAATATATGCAAATATGTTAGTATTTACATAATATAGCATCCAATTGCATACAGTCGTACACTGCATGCAAGCAGCCTTGCTATGTGTATTTCATGATTAATTTTGCTAACAATTGCGGGCAAGGTGGGAAATGCTTTTTCTTTGAGGAAGAAATTTTTTATATGATAATCATGTTTGACAACATGCATTTTTGTTTTGAGCAGAAATCAAGCAATTGATCATTGATGCCACATGCTTGTGAAAAAAAAAAAAAAACCACTGTTCCACTGGAACAGTTATGTTTGAAAATTCACTGTTCCTGCATAAAAAGCACTGTTCTGGGAACAGTGGCAAATTCGACCCCTGGGTATTATTATCAGCATTTTATCATTTTGTATGAAAACATTACCTTATAAGATGAGACTATGAAGAAAATAAAGAACAAAACAATCTTTTAAAAGAAATAAATATTCTGTATTGTTCAAAGACCATCTTTTTACAAATGTTATGTATAGATAGTAACAAGTTGTTTCTACTTTTTCACACACTAATACTTTTTTCAAGATTTCAGGAAGAGGTTTGTTTAATTCATCCAAGAACAAAAAATTTGGCATAATACATTGATTCTGTCTTTGAAGTAGTATAAAATAAAAACACTGTTAGAATGGATACTTACAAATCTTTAAGAACAATCTCAAAACATACTTGTTCACCATTGCTTATGATTGACTTTGTTTACATTCCTGGTGTTTGTCATTATGTATATTTCATATGTTTTATGCAATTTATTCGCTATGTTCCTTTTCAGCGCTTGGATTATGTTCGCATAGATAAATTGGTGCTTTAAAAATGCATAATTATTATTATTATTATTATTATACTACACCAAACTAGATGCAACTCTTATGGGGGACAATATGGAGCTTGTGTCATACCTAAAAATATGTTGATGAGATTTGTATAGTTTATTTTACGCCAGTTTCAACTCAACCATCTTGGTGTAAAAAAAACATAATGAATTATCTGGTTTTAAACCTTGACTGGATACAAAAAAATTCTAGCAATTTTTTACGAAAATAATTTTACATTTCAAAAAAAAAAAATCTCACTAGCCATTCAGAATGAATTGAACTGTATCAAAAATACTGCTTGTTTGAATTTTTACTTGCAAAAAGCAAGAAAAGGAGTTGACTCCGAGACTGCATGAGGTATACACACCTCTCCTTAAAGTAAAAGGGGTTTCAGAAAAACTAACTTCTATGTTATTATCAACACATACACATTAAATGCTTGTTGGTATATAACACATAACATCTGCCCTACATTTCTCCTGCTCTTTAATTAATAGACTGGTGATACCAAGAAACCTTCTAAAACCTTGATGAAAAATTGCTACTCTACATTTCTAACACTATTCTAGTAATTTTTTCAATTCATAAAAATTAAAAAAATTGGGTTTGACTTTTCAATTGTTTCCCGTGTCCTCAGATTCAATGGATGACCAGGGTAAAATATGTGGCGGGAGAGAATGAAAAGATGGAGGGACGAAAATTTAAGGGCAAAATTGACGTGGAACAGTTCTTGATTTGTTGTTTTGCGAAAGAATTGTTATGATCGTCTTTTGGCAAAATTGGGGCTTAACCTTTACTCTACCAGCACTTTTTCGAAAATGCGCTCGGGAGGCAAGGCCAAAGACGGGGCACCCAAAACAGCGATAATATTGCCGCGTGGTAGAGTAAGGGTTAAGACTGCTCATTCCACCAAGGTCACGCCACTGCTCAGAGTGCCATCTTTAGCCTCGATGATACTGTAACTCAAGTTACATGTTTATTGGAATTATCTAGAAACTTAACTGCCTGAATGACTAGTAAAACATCTTTTTTCTTTAATATTTTGGAACGGAGAGTAAAATTGCCTCCTGCTCCACATGCACATTGCGCAAAACTTTTATCACATTTAGAAAAGAATTCTGGTTTTCATTCCTCAATTGGAACTACATGAATAAGAAATTGATATAAAAAACAATAATTTTGAGAGCCATTTTTGACTCTGTTGCAACTTTGTCACCTTGGTCAGATGGTAATTTATAATTTTGCCAGAAACAGCTGTAAAGAATGGCAAACCATAAAAGTAATGTCAAAGATGCCTTATATCTGTTTTTGACTGGACGTCATTTTTTTTCTCAGATTGTACCAAATTGTGCACCCGCCTCTTTCACTGGTAATTTGTCTTAATTATGTCTTTCTTGTTAGCTATTAAAGGATTACGTCAGTGGTCAAGCATGTACATCTTATATGAAAGAAGTTTTCAAAGAAAACAAAATGGCGAAGAAAGCATTGCAAAATCTTATTCCATGAAGGAGATATTCAAGTTTAAAGTTTGGTATCATTTGTGTAGAAACGACTGAATTGTTCCCTCTACTCCAAACAAGATGCTCATGAGGGTGTGTGACACCTTCTTAATATGTGACATGCTGAAATCATCCATTTAACAGACTTAATGCATATTCAAGACAAATCAACAGGCCACGCCCCTTGATGGCTGGTAGTTCTGGCATACTTTGGTCTCCATGAGGTGGCTTGCATGTGTGTGTGGTAGGGGATGCGAGTTGGCGAATATGGTGGAGATGAGGGCTCCCATGTCGATGAATAAAACCTTAGTTTTTCCTGCAAAGATACAATGTTAAGTGTATGATTAATTACATTTTATAAGTTTTTGATAATAGTTGGGAATTTCTTGGTTATGTAGATTGTAGAAGAAAGAGAGTCTCACTAACATCCATTTGAATAGTGGAATTGGAAAGGGAAATATTCAACTACCTTTAAAACAGGTCCTCTCTTATTGCCTCTACTCTTATTAAAGGAATAGTTCAGTAGTGAAGCAAGTCCATCTCATGTGAAAAGGACTGCAAAAGAAAAAAATGGTGAAGAAAGCATTGCAAAATCTTATTTCGTTTTGGAGATATTCAAGTTTAAAGTTTGGTTTCATTTATATAGAAACGGCTGAAACCAGACTAGTTGTGATGTGTCACAGCCTTTTTTAAGAAAAGTTTATTTAATTTTTTTCATTATTTAAAATAATTTTTCCTCAAACTTTCTATTTCAAGTGGTATATTATAAATACCATTCCTTGATTCAGTTTTACTACTTTTTTGACATTTAATGGTTTTTAAGCCACAAAATCGCAGGGCAAAATATGATAGAATACATAAAGACTTGAGGAATCTGAGGCTATGACATCACAACTAGTCTGATTGCAGTCGTTTCTACATAAATGATACCAAACTTTAAACTTAAATATCTCCTTAACCAAATAAGAATTTTGAATGCTTTCTTTGCTTTTTTTTGTTTTCTTTGAAGTCTGCTTTCATATAAGATAAACATGCTTGACCATTAAACTAATCCTTTAAAATTGTATACATATTATCAGAATGGGATTGTTTTAATTCCAAAACATTAGAGCTGGATGTTGGCAAAGGGACTCCACCAATAGTCCCGCTTTTCAGCAGTGGCGTCGCCAGGATTTTGATACTGGGGGGAAAGAGAGGGGGTAGCTTTGTCTAATGAAGGGAGGGGGGGAGTGGTGCAAAGCCTATAAATTAGACATAATATGTGGCCCATACAAAATTGTATGGGGGAAATAGCGATCTTTTGGGGGAGGGGGTGTCCCCAATTCCCTGTCAGTGCTTTTTATGAGGTTCAGTTTTGTCCCTCTCAATGTTTAAGCAAAATCACAACAGAAATATTAAGGAGAAAAAATGAAAATGTTTTATGGTTTGGCCCCTAGTGTACTGAACACTCATAAGTTTGATATGTTGCATGATATTACTCCTCCCCTAGGAGGTCAAGTCAGCACTAGATGAAACAAATTATGCAAGCAGTGACTGATTGAAATAGCCTGCAAGCAGACCTGTTATATCAGGGACCGGGTAAAAACCTTCAGACCCTCAGGAAACGAGCTCAGATCCTCTAAAAGAGGTTCAGGTCACAAGAAGATTCATATTCTCATAAAGGGGACAGTCTTGTTTGAATCCATCTAGCATGTTTTACCTCTTCCTTGGAAACCCTCTCCAACATTAAACATTTGAGTGGTCAGGTCCCTGTATACTTACGTTAAAGTATGGACTTCTTTGAAGGACCTCAGCAAGATGATCCAGTCTTTCTTTCTCTTCGTCTTCTGTGATAATTTCTTCATCATAGATACTATAGCGAGGGAACTGAAAGTGGGGCGGGTCTTCTTCCTGCTTCTTTGATGGTCGTTGACCCATGGTTGGGATGAAAACTTTATGAGCAGCGATGATGATTCCTAAGAGACTAGTTATGAGGCAGATGAGTTTTGTGGGAGTCGAGAGGACGGTGACAGTTGAGCTGGTAGAACCAGTCGAAGCCGAAATCGATGTCATTTTCAAAAACTGCGAAAAAGAGAAAAACGTTCAGATTTTGGTAATCATTAGAAATTGTGAATGTGATTAGTTGATCTTGAAGATTCAAGCCATGGGCAAGGGGTGAAATTGCTCTACTTAATTTATTAAAAGGATTTTCATTTCCTTCAATCGTGTTTTGCCCATCCCAATTTAAATTTCTTACAGCCACCTATGATTCGGCCAATTACTGAATTTCTCTAAGTTTCAAATATTGAACATGCTTTTACTTGAAACAAAATATTAGGGGCATATGGACAGAAGTCACATTTTGTTGAAAACTGGTTCTAGAAAGATAAAGAAAAATGGTTCTCAAAGGGACAATTCGTCCCAGATCGTTAACTGATAAGGTCTTCCCCAAAATTTTGTGAGAAAATGTTGGTCCGATCACGGGATGGCATTTTTTTGTTTTGAAACAGGCCCCAAAGTGTTAAGCTCAAGTTTCGTAAGAGTAAAAATTGGGCCTGCCATTTTTCTCCCCAAAGCCAAGATCAGGGGGAATTAAAAATCTAGGGCAGAAAATGTTCATGCGTCTGAAAATGTTGTTTGATGATATGAAGAAGTATTTCTTTTCGAGAACGAAACACTTTACTAAACCACAGTCATAAAATCTTCAAGAGAAGACCAAGGCTGAATATTAGAAAGAATATTGTTTTTTTTCGGGTGGTGGACTTATGAAATGATTTACCATGTGATGTTATTGAATCACTAAGTATTCTGGCCTTCGAGAAAAGGCTGGATCAATCAGCCAATGAAGTACAGTTATACTGAAATCATCCAGACAACAGGATAAGATGATTCAGAAGAAGAGTTGGTACAAGAGGAACTGAAGGGTTTTCTACCAAGCTGGTACAGGAGGAACTGAGAAGCCTTTTACCAAGCTGGTACAAGAGGAATTGAGGGGCCTTCTACCAAGCTGGTACTAGAGGAACTGAGGGGTTTTCTACCAAGCTGGTACAAAAGGAACTGAGGGGTTTTCTACCATGCTGGTACAAGAGGAACTGAGGGGCTTTCTACCAAGCTGGTACAAGAGGAACTGAGGGGCCTTCTTCCAGAAAAGAACCCGTAAGAAGAAACTACTGTATATTTGCATATAACATAATCTTACCAAAAATTCTAAAATTGGCTAACGGATGCGAAATATTCGTTTTTAGATGTCGATGGAGAATGCCCCTTCCGCTACACAGTAACTTCCCTGCTGGATTAATAACTGCATCAGTTGCATTAACAATGTGGAAAACCTAAGGAAAATAGCCTTGGTAGTGGTACGCAGAGAGAGTAAATGAAATAAAAATAAAGCTAACAATGAACAAATGAGCTTCCCCGATCTCCGTACAGTTTAAACCAATGTATAGTGTATTTAGCCAACAGTGTTTTAAGTGTCTTGCACGTCATCATCGAATTTATTCTTTATCGACTGCCTGTTTTTTTATCAGAGTGGACTCCGTGATGAACTACATTAAGAAATTTTACTTTAAAATATATTTGTTAAAAAAAGCCCCTCCTCTCCAATCTAGCATCCTTCACAACACCCACAAAAAAGAAGAAATTACAAAAGAAATACAGACCGTTATCTAATTATTATTCAGACAACTTGACAACAAGTTAACAAAAAGAACCAAAGCTATGAAAAATATCATTCTTACCACATGTTGAAAAATGTAATCCTGCTTAGGAAGTCAATTCAAACTTGCTTAAAAACTTATTCCAATATCCTCAAAAGTTCTTTATTTGAACAAAAGAAACGCAAATTTTGAATGATCATGCAATCCAGAAGAAAGCTGTATTTACTGTTTGATCTGGTCTCAATTCAACATGCGATGGTTGAGAAATGTTACTACAAACAGTCAAACTCCAGCAAACAGCCTTCACCGAATGAATAGTTAATTCCTTTTATATCCAGGTCTAAATACGATGTATTGTTGATTCTTCTAGGCGTTCCCTTACCATGTCAATAAGAAAACCTTCCTATTAATGCTCCTTTTGTGTTGGGTTGAACATGACATACTTAACAGACTTTGGACAATAATTAATTTGGGTGGACCCCAAATTCATTGTGAGTGGAAAAGATAAGAAGTTGGACTTTGTTGCCTTGTCGCTTTTCTATTTTGTTCTTCAATTTTTTTATAACACCACAGGTAAAAATGTTTCAAAGTGAGTGTTTATATCCTTGGTATTGTGCGAAAAATCTGAAACGCACATATATTCCATTCATCTTGACTATTACACTTTTAATGAAGAACATTTTAAAGACATTAAGAAGCATGGGCTCGTTAATTCGTTACTTTGTAACAGCGTCCGACCTTGTCAACTTAATTTCATTTTATCATTGTATTTATGTATTACGAGATTTAAATGAAATATCCTTCTTTATTTAAAAGTTTTTATTTTTTAATCATTCTTTAAAAAAAAAAAAAAAAGTTGTTTTATGTCCTTCAATCTACACTTTTAAAATACGTGGCTGTAAACAGAAAATTAAAGTTTAGAACTAGCAACCAACTCTCAGACAAAGAAGTGCAATCATGGAATGACATGTTTGACAGAACCGTAAAGGAGCCACTCGCCATAGAGTAAGGGGCGGATCCACATAGGGAAATGGCCCCCTGAGATTTTTCCGGTGATACTTTTTTTTTTACCATTAGATAATTGTAAATTTTCATCCATTTCCGGAAATTTTATTCAATGTTCGGGAAATATCTTTCAATCTTTAGGAAATTTTTCATTCTCGCGCAATTTTCAGATAATTTCCTTCATTTTGGGGCAATTTTTTATTTGTTATTCGGTAAGTTTTCATCAACTTTTGGAAAATTCCTTCAATTTTCGTGAAAAAACTTTCAGTGTTTAGAAATTTTCTTTCATTCTGTGTAATTTTGAAAAAAAAAATCTTCATTTTGGGGGCAATTTGTTTTCGATTTTTGGTAAATTTTCATTATTGGGAAATGTTGCCAAATTAAGTCTTTGATTTTTGGTAAAATTTCATTATCGGGAAATGTTGCAAAATTTTACCCAAATTTCCAAAGATTTTACTAAATTTTTAGTTAATAATTTCCAAATTTTCCTGAAAAAAAAACAAACATGCAATTAGAAAGATGAAATAAATTCAGAGAGACCTTTTCTCATGCTCCCCACTTATAAAACTGCACCCTCTGACCCATATCCCTATGTTCCATTTATCATGACAAAACTGCTCATAAAACACGTTACCACAAACTCATCATCTCTGGTTTGGTTTGGCTTGGCCCCCTGACATTTCATCCTGGGTCCGCCCCTGGCGGACTCTGGATTTTCTGACCCCTCGCCCTGAATTCATTCCGCCAATTTGATTGCAATACTCAACATTTCTGAACTGTTGAATGACAAAATGGGTAAAATAGTACCTTCCAAATTTATTTATCTAGCTTTTATCCTTTGGGTGTTTTGTGAATTATTGGATGATTTTTGACTGAATTTTGGTACAAAGATGGACACAAAGATGGACAAGTTTTTTTTTTACTCTTTTAGTTACTTTTTCATGCTTTTTGAGTCTTTTAATTTTATACACCTTAAAGTTGCCTTTATGGCCCGAATATGGTTGTTCATGCGGGTCATAATGCCTCCTAATGTTACGCCGAAGAAAAATAATTCATTACGCCGAAGAAAAATAAATTCATACGTCGTAAGAATTATTTCTTACGTCGCAACAATCAGTTCTTACGTCATAACAATTCCATTTCATACGTCTAAAACGGGTCGCTAATTGGCTGTTTCCTTTAGACATGAGAATAGAAAAATAGTTTTCAGGCGTAAAATTGTATCTATTCGTATGCCTATAAAACTGTAAACTGGTAAAAGGAAACAGTCAATTAGCGACCCGTTTTAGACCTATGAAATGGAATTGAATGATTATTACGACATAAGAATTGATTTTTCTCAGGTGTAATATTATGAGCCACATGGCCAACCATACCTGAACGCATTCACCGATCAATTTTGCCAATTTTCAATTTTGGGAGAAATTTAGGGCTACATCTTTCAGTGGGCGTCCTATATAGTCAAGGGGGTAATTTCTCCCAAAATGTGGCATTAATTGCTTTTATTTCATAACAGAATAGAAACATGCTAAAAATGATAATGAAAAGCATATTCACTTTACGTTTTTCCCCCAAATTAAATTTTCTTACAACCACCCATGCATGTCCCCCTTCCCCTTCTTATCCGATGCCTTTAGTAACTGGTTCTACCCTTTTGATAACATAGCAAGGTTTAATGTCCCGAAAGCATCCAGTGCTGGACGTATTATCAAGACGGCCACGGCCTTTATAACCAGTGGTAACTCAATGGTTGCAGACCCACCGGGATACGAACCCGGGACGTGCGGGTGAGAGGACAAAGCACTGACCACTACAGCACTACAGCACTAACCACTAAGTCTGATGCACCAATACGGGTTGTGGATACAGTATACAGTGAGGTAACTTTGATAGTTATTCATCAATGTTGACTGATTATTCGTCTAAATTTCGGTCAACATTCTTAAAAGCAAGTGTGAGATGTTTGAAGTTAAGAGCAAGCTGGAAGGTGGCATCCATTTCTTGTGTTTAAAACTCATTTAACGAAAAACAAATGTTATTATTTATTTTCCAAACCAAACAAAAAAGGTGGACGCGAGAGGTATGTACATAACATTTTCGGGAACTTTTTTTTCTTCGGAAAATTTGGCGGGCAATTTTTTTCAATATTCTGTACAACTTTCCGTTTTTGGTCATTCCTTTTATTTGGGGAATAAATATTGACTTTTTATTGACAAATTGAAGAAAGTAAGTCAAACATCAAGAAAAAACAAACAATTTACTCGTGGATGTTGGAGCGCACTATACGCTGTTAATTTGGGTTCTGGAAAATAAACATACAATGGGGACCCTAAGACCCTTGCCACTGACCCGTTGAGGACTGGGTGTCAAGTTGGGCCATCTGGTCAAATTGTACTGATGTACCGATTTATAATTATTCTCACCAAGAAATTGAAGACCTAAATAATTCTAGGGATCTCTTATTTGCTTTTCACATCATTTTAGCATTTAATATATTCCGATTCATGCCACTGGCTAATCATGATCTATAAGTCTTAATCCTTCATTTCAAGACTTATGATCAATCAATTTTCCAATTTTTGTAGTATTTAGTATCAAATTGTTCTATTTTAACGAATTCTGGACCAAAATATCTAAGTTAAATATTGGAAAATGTGGGAAAAAGGGTCATTAGTAATTTTTGGATCGATAAAATTAAGAAAGTTTGTGGTGGGGAATAAGAAGAGGGGGAAGAGGGGGGGGGGGGAAGGGGGGTTGACTTTATAAAGCTATATTGCTTTACTACGTGCTTTGAAAATATGACAGTTAAAAAGTGACCCTCAGATCCCGTGTGCCCCAAATTCAAACACCTTCTGCCGCCTCTGGTTTGGTTAGATATTGATACAATTTTAGGATCCAGATTCATTTAAGATTATCCCAAAAGGTCATAAATTTTAATAGACATTCCAAAACAGCTTCAAATTTTTGATTAATGAAATGTAAAAATATATATATATATATATATGTATAGAAATCTAAGATGGGACCGTTCTTCAAATCAGGGAGTTAACATTCTAAAATGGCAACGTGACTTCCTGTTCAAACTGAGTGCTCTATCACCATCACAGACCCCGCGGGATAATAGTTTAACGGGCCGGGCCCTCAGTCAACTTTTCAATCTTCGTAAGTTTTGTGAAAAAAACTCGTGATGACAAATTTTCTCTGCCAACTACAACTATAGCAGACTAAACATTCAATGAAGATATAGCGCTGGTTATTTTCCGTATATAGGCCTGACAGTTAAACGCCCCAAAACCAACTAGCCCGGAAAAAAAAACCCAGCTCGCCCCAAACCTATCAGATAATATAATAGGTTATTATTATCATTGCAGCAGTGACGTATTCAGTGGGGTGTCAGGAAGGCAACGTGCCTCCCCCCTGGCGAAAATCCGTAAGAATTAGCGTGATATACCACTATACATATGCGAGGTTTGAAAGGGGCAAAGGGGCACTCCCCCTCCCCAGTTTTTCCTAACTAGTATTTCCCCTCTACTTTTGACATTCCCCCCTCCCTCTCCTCACCCCAACTTTTGGTAGGCCCAAATCACGCCCATGCCACTATATACGATACAGTAGTACATATTTGGGAAATTAGCTGTAAAAATGAATATATAAGCTTAAACATCGCAATTTTTTTCGAGGCATTTTTTTATAATTTTCTTCGCTGTTGGGCAATTTTCTTCGATTTGGGAAAAAGTTCTTCAATTTCTTTCATTTTCGGGCATTTTTTACCCTCAATGTTTGGTTAATTTTCTTAAATTTTTGAGAAATTTCCCACATTTTCCGGAAATGCTGTCAGATTTTACCGAAATTTCTATAATTTTACCAAAATTCTTAAATTTTTTACTAAAAGTTCAAATAATTTTACCAAATTTATCATTAGTTTTTTCAATTTTATATAAACAATTTAACAATTTGACTACCCCTGCCCTTACCCTGAGACCGAAAGCTAAGCTGTCGGGCTCCTAGTAAATCCTGTTCCAAGAAATTGACTAGTTATTAATTTAATTAATTTTCAAACAATTGTACCGTAATAGGCCCCTTAATCCCAATCAAATAGCCCCCGAAGCCCAATCGATACGTGCATGTTAACAGCTAAGTCATTCCAAAGTATAGAATGACCAAATATACACGATGTATGGTTGATGTATGGATACATCATGGAAGAATCATTAAAAGCATATTGGCCTATATCATAATAACAAAATTTCATTCTCCACATTAATTGTACACTTGAGTATTGGAACAGTTACAATAAATGAATTTACGTAGGGTTTTTTTTTTTTTGGGGAGGAGGAGGTGGGGGAGGAATATTGTACCTCCAACCAATCAAGTTATTTAAGGAATCTATTGCATTTGATCGATCCTTTGTCATTATATGTTCGGAAAATGTGTCGATGATTGCTGATCGCTGATTATTGATGAAATCTTTTATTTATAATTATGATTGATATTATAATTATGCAATCTTATATTTATAATTATGATTGATATTATGATTATGCAATCTTATATTTATAATTATGATTGATATTATAATTATGCAATCTTATATTTATAATTATGATTAATATTATAATTATGCAATCTTATATTTATAATTATGATTAATATTATAATTCTTTTAATCGTAATTTATTTTTAGGAGGTATAGCAGTACAGTATTAGTACAGTCCGGAAGCATGCCTATTAATAGGAACATTTATAACACACGAGAACATTTAAGTCATGCGGCCATATTGTTCTGATGTTGCGATAAAATGTCCTAGTTTCTAATTTATGTACTTGAAAATGTTTGAATTGTCAAAATGACCCTTTCGCGCCTAAAATCCTAGCTCTTTTGTTTATTATTTTTAATATTTCGAAAACGGCGTGGTGAACATATCAAAAAGTCAAGTGGGAGTAGAAAGTTTTAGCAATGACAGTAATGGAGGCATTTTCATGAGTTTTAAGTTTCCCCTAGCAAAGATATTTTTCCCCAGAGATATTTCAAATTTGAAATATGTAACATTGTATATAAGTCTTTAACGTTAGGATAGCAAAGGATCATGGGAAATATCACAAAATGGTGGCTTCCATGTAGCAAATTGTTTCCATTTTTAGAAACAATTTTGTCCCATAGGCATGCTGCCGGACAGTATAGGCAGAGTGAATGATTTTAATAGTTCTAATTTATGAGGACCTTCGCCAGTTTACTTTAAATCACTTTAACCAACTGATTTAAAAATACGTTATCACGCTGTTTTAACATGCTACAAAAGATAACAAACAATTTTGCGTTGCATATGATTTCTTGCTTTTAAGATGTCCCTTGAGCAGGGGTTGATGTCCCTAACAAAAGCAATAGTGATTTCAACCTATTGGCACTTGGAGATCTGTTGTATATACTAGTTTACTTACTTCACCGATTCGATATGATGATTGATTTCACAACATATGAAGCCATGAAGAAAAATCCCTATATAGATCCATCCACATGGTATAGATCCTACTCCAAAGCTAGGGGCATGTGGGGATGGGACATTGCTCCAGTATTACCCTGTCTGGTGCCCGGAAAACTGGCGAATAACATTTATGATACAAGTTTCACTCCTAATGGGGGTATTAAATAAATTCATCATATAATATATTTTTGACGCATACACTAATGCATATAAACTAATAAATGTTATTAATGAGCAATTACCTTTTGTTTACGTGATCCAAAATATATAAAGGCTCTTCAACTTTAAGACGTCCCCTAACGAATCTCTGTTGAGCCGATACATGAATGCGATAAAGGGCATCCACGTTCTTACTTCCTAGATCTGAATCTCTGATCACTTCTTCAAGAAGTGATCAGCATGCTGAGATAGACGGTCCTTTTATAGTGGGCTAAAAATAACCGGCATGGGCAAGAAGCATATGCAAACATCACCTTCTTATCAAATCTAAGAGTATTTACCGAACACCCTCATGGACAATACCACAATTTGCTAAGAAATCTCAAGCAACGATATAATACTCTTTACAAGTTCTTATCCCAAAAGGAATGTAAGCCTCTACACTTGATCTGTGGATGACCTGATTATGGCCGGGAAGTTGAATCAAGTTTAATGGTTACCAGAGAAACGCTTCTGCAGCTTGTTCCCGGTCCCGATGACGACGACGACGAGTGAACACACAATTACAATGATGGGGTCGTCGCCTGCGTATTCGGTTTATGATAGTAACAATGATATCACGAAACGCTTAATACGACCCGGACGAGAACACAGGTACGACGTACGGACAGACATAACATTGATATAAAAAACATACCTCAATTATCAAAAAAGCTAATTCCATCGAACCATTAGGCTCAATGAGTCGGTGCTTATCCCCGATTTCCATGGCGCAAGCGGATGAGAGTACATGACTCACCCTCAACGGGACGCCAGTCCATCGCAGATTAACTCCCCAGCAGTGCTGGTACTCATTCTATAGATGAGTGGACTGAAGTAAGCAGAGTAAAGTTTCCTGCTCAAGGACACAAAGCAGTGCTCGCGACGGGAATTGAAGCCGGTACCCGGTACTCCTTAACAATTTATTTTGACGATGGTATACTGAGCATAAATATATGAATATACATATCCTTGGACGAATAATGACAAATTAAATTATCATATAGTAGTTAGATAGGTGTGAATATGTAAAACTCCGTTCTACTGGTAAACTGCAAAGGCGGCCGAAGATTTTGGAATCGAAAGAGAGGGGGGAACCACATGATATGAAGGGCACTTTCCAACCGGTTTTTCAAAGCATTTCGAACAGCAGTATAGCTTTATAGGATGAAACTTCCTCCACCCCTTCCCAACCCCAACCCCTTCCAAAAAAAAAACCGGAAGATTTACAAACTTTTATTGGTTTAAATAATACTGGGAACCATTTTCCTTCTCTTTTTTTTTAATTTACAGCTTCAAAATTTCAAGATTTTTGGTCCGAAATATCAGTAAAATCGCTAAAGTTTATACCAAAATCTAAAAAATTGGATTTTATATTTTTAATGTTTTTTTTTATAGATCATAAGTTATATTTTGATATTTGAAATAACACTTTTTCTTTTATCTCTGTAAAGGGGCACCTTACATAGAAGATGGGGGAGGGTACGTCAGTTTATGTCATGACAATGGCCTGGGTCCAAATAGTAAGTTTTTTCTGCATGTCCCATTTTAAAGATAAAATGAAATTTGGGGTGGCCGCACACTCTAAAAATGCCCTATTTTAAAGAGTTTCTACATGTTATAAGCTGGGAAAACAGGTAGGCAGAGGCAAATACTTTTTAACAGTTTAAGTATTTGAAAATGTCTAAAATGTAGGGCAACGCTGTAGGGCCCCCAACTTTGTCTTTAGAAATATTTAAACAGTGTGTATGCGCGAAACCCGTGATATTTCATCATTTTAGTCTTTTTGGCGATATTTGTGTAACATTCTTTAAAGAGGCGAAATCGTCCCATAAATTAATTCAGTAGCAGCCGCCGTGATCATGACGTCACGTCCGGTTGTGAACGCACAAGATTTTGATACTCTGAATGGGTACATTACATGCACTGCATTTGTGTAACTCCCTGAATAGAAAGATGAAAGGTTGTTTTATGCGCCTAGTGAGATTGCCGGAAGGGATGTTCTTGGTTATGTTACGAGGAGTTTGCTTTAGTTTTGTGTACAGCGAGCGTAGTGAACAGGTGAACAGTAACAAAAGATGGGGAGGGGAGGGGAGGGGGGGGGAGGAGGGGGGGGGGATATATGATATAAAATAATTTTGCAAAGATTCTTCTCCTTCTAAATGACAACTCCCAGTTTATATATACCGTGAAATAATAGCCAACGTATCGTGGAGCAATTGGTTGAAATTTTACCCAATCGAAAAATTTGAATCGAGTTCTAAACACTGTGTCCATATGACGATTTTGCCTCTTTAATGAAAAGATCAGATATATAGTCTTTGAAGAAAAAGGCACTTTTTTTCCCAGAAGAAGGTTTTTTTATAAACTTGTAAGAAAAGTATGTGTGTGTGTGTGTGTGTGTGACACTGTGTGTGTGTGGGGGGGGGGGAGGCATGTGCCATGTGCCCCGGTTCCGCCGCCTATGGAAACTACACAACTGTTTACCAATCTTAATCAGTAAACAGATTTTTTTACCGAAATGATGAATTTCGGTCGATTAAAAAAAAAGAATAAAGAGTTCATCTGCAGCTTGCTGAAACAAACCATGATTTGTGTGATGTTTAATTTTCCCTCACTCATTGAAGAAACTCCAGTTATAGCAGATGCTTATACGCATTTATCAGATTCTGAAAGGTCGATGCGTTTCTTAAAGGATTAGTTCAGGGGTCAAACAAGTCCATCTTATGTAAAGAGGACTTAAAAAAACGAAATAGTGAAGAAAGTATTCAAAAATCTTTTTCCGTTAAGTTGATATCTAAGTTTAAAGTTTGGTATCATTTGTGTAGAAACGACTGAAATCAGACTAGTTGTGATGTCATAGCCTCAGATTCCTCAAAGTCTTTATGTATTTTATCAAATATTTTCTTGCGATTTTTTGGCTTCAAAACAATGGGATATGTCAAAAAGTAGTAAAACTGAATCTAGAAAGACTATATCACCTAAAGAAAATCTGAGGAATTATTATTTAAAAAGTGACAATTTAAATAAACTTTCTTTAAAATACATTAACAATTGTTAAGAATGTGAGGATAGAGACGCCACCATTTTGTTTCTTTGAAGTCCTCTTTGAATAAAATAACCTTACCTGATCACTGAACATATCCTGTAATATCTCCTAACGGAATAAGATTTTGCAACGCTTTCTTTACCATTTTGTTTCTTTTAAAGTCCTCTTTCATATACGATACACTTATTTGACCCCTGAACTAATCCTTTAATATCTCCTTAATGAATAAGATTTTTGTAAAGCTTTTTTTCTTCACCATTTTGTTTCTTTTAAAGTTCTCTTTGCATAAGATAAACTTACTTGACCTCTAAACTAATCCTTTAACTCATTGTTAAGAGGGTTCATGTCGCAAGGAGATCACATGTGTCACAAGAAACAGAAAATATACACTAAATTATTTAACTTGACAACCCACATCGTGACGTCATTCACTGTTTTACGTCATTCAGAGTTTCATGTCATAAACCCGTTGTAGTTTGCTCTACAAACAGATACAGAGGACAGTAAACATGTTAGTAATCACAGATAGGATGTTGACTTATAGTCTTGTGTACACAATGAGTAGAAATATCGGACGTGGGAGACACCATACCTTCCAGTTTTCGTCAAGTTTACTGGAGAACCATTCCAAGGAGTACTCTATGGATACCCCCTTCCCCACCCTCGTCCCCAGTAAGAGAGTGACCTATTCTTTTTCCCACCGATGTTTAAACCGACTTTAGATTTCTCCTCTTCCCATTCATTTCTTAAAGCGGAAATCACTTAAAAAGGAAAAAAAGGAATCATTAAAAGAGACATAAAGTCTGGCTTTTTTTCATTTAATATGATAAAATATTAATTAAAAGTTCACATCGTAGAAAACAATTTAGCATATTTTCTAATTAATTAAAATATGCAATTCTGTCAACATAAACTTACATGGGACTGTGTGAGCGGCCAGGGGTGTAGGAAGCGGAGGGGTTAAAGTGGCTCCAATAATTTTCCTCGAGGGGCCAGGTACCATCTTGGCCTTGGCTCCGCGATAATGAAGGTCTAACGAATTAATTTTAAAGAATCAGATTAAATGCTTCTTTTCTTCTAAAAATCTTCAATTTTGGGGAAAAATCCTTCAATTTACGTAAAATATCATTCATTATTGTAAATGTTCTTAAATTTTTGTGAATTTTCCTCATTTTCTGGAAATCTGTTTTTTTAATTTCAAAAAGTTTCTATAAATTTTTGGGAAATTTCCTTCGATTTTCGGAAAATTTCCATGCATTCTCGTGAAATTTGCTTCAAATGTCTTCAAATTTGCGGGCCGTGCAATTTCCTTCCTTTTCTGAAACTTTTCTTAATTTTGAAAGAAATTTTTCAAAAATTTCCTTCATTTTCGTGAAATTTGTTAATTTTTGTGAAATTTCTTTTATTTTCGTGAAATTTTCTTCAATTTTTGAGAATTTTTTTTTAAATTTTGAAAAATGTTGCAAAAATGTTACAAATATTTTTTAATGAAAATGATATTTGTATAATCATTTTACGACACCCCTCCTCCCCATTACAAATATTTTTTGGACCGTAATAAGAAACTCATACAATTTTTTAACTGAGGTTTGTTGAGACAAATGATAAAATATCATAGCCTATTTCAAATGCCCTCATTCCTTTTGATTCCGCTCCCTCCTCCCCCTCCCCCCCCCCTCCTTCCCGCAGTGGTAAGTTTTTTAACTCTGGGAAAATATCCCTATGAAATGATTATCAGTCAAAATTGGTAAGATACTTCCGAAATATCCTTGAAATTTTAGAAAATCTACTTAATTTTTTTGAAATTTCCTTCATTTTGGGGGATATTCCTTCAAATTTCTTCAATTTTCCGTATTTGTTTTCGTTTTGGGAAAAAAACTAAAAATTTCGTACAATTGCTTAAATTTTCCTGAAGTTTTTCAAATTTGGAAGAATTTCCTTCTTTTTTCGAGAAATTTGCTTTCATTTTTAAATTTGCTTATTTTTTGAAAAATTTCAGGAGTTGTTTTTATTTTCAATTTTCAAAAAATTCTTTCAGCTTGGGGAAATTTCCTTCAATATTTTTTATTTTTCTGCAATTTTGTAAACTTTGCTTTAATTATCAGAAAATTCCTTCCTTTTCTGGGAGTTTTTGTTTTAATCTTCGAAGAATTTTTTTCAAAATTCTTCAATTTTCCTTCTTTTAACGGATACTTGCTTTAATTTTTGGGAAATTTCCTTTATATTCGGGAAGTTTCCTTCAAATTTCTTCAAATTTCACTCATTATCGTGTGCCGTAATTGATTTGATTTATTTTATCTTCAGATCAGTTTGCAACAGCATATACATAAATCATAGCAAGAAGTTTGGACAATGGAATATTCAAAAACATTTTGTAAGAAACAAGAGTATAGAACACAGACTTAGCTATAAACATGTGATGTAACTAATTGAAAGAAGATAAAAGACCAGAAATAAGTAATCTTTTTTAGTCTGGCCCTTAATAATATGCTTTCATTTCAAAAGGAAATTTCTTCATTACTAGACAATTTCCTTCAAATTTCTTCAATTTTTATTCATTTTCGTATAATTGCTTTAAATCTCAGGAAATTTCCTTCATTTTCTGAAGTTTTTTTAATTTTCGGGAAATTTTGTTCTCTTTTTGAGAAATTTGCTTTTATTTTTGGGAAATTTGCTTCATTTTTGCAATTTTTTCTTTAAATTATTGCAGGAATTTTCTTAAAATTTTTAATTTTCTTCATTTTGGGAAATATTTCTTCAGTTTAGGAATTTTTTTCGATTTTCTGGAAATTTAGCTAAAATTTTGTACTGACATTTTTTAGGTTTGTTGGGACGAAAATGAAATTTGGTTCCCACCCCATGTAAAATAACTTCTTATAGAATCCTACATCTCTGACTTTATAAGTTGTGTGGAAATGATATATCCCTTATGCTTATTTTTCCCTCACCCCCTTTAACTCTAGATTTTTTAAAGACTATCTAAAATCTAGCCCCAATGTCAAATACTTTCCAACTCCGCTTGGAGCGGTTATACACCCGGTACAGATTAAGATATAAGTGCATTTCTTTAAGTTTATAATCTATTTCAACTTATAAAATTCCTTTGCATTTTGTTTGTATATGATATTAATGATTCAAGCCATTAGAACTTCATGTCAAAGCATTTTGGAAAGAAAATTCAAAAGAGAATTATAAAGAAATACGTTATGTGTGCTAGCACATACAGACATATAGGGCAAATTATGCCATCATTGGCATAATTTCAACACAAAATGGAAACGTCCACTGGTCCATGTTACAACTTCAAGTTGAGAATGGAATAAGATTTTATAAGAGAATTTTGGTAGTTGCTTTTCTTAATTCTCTAATATCAACCTAGAATATTTGACTTTATGTCTCCTTTAATTTACCAGGAGATGAAATTTGCGACCCACTTTTGGCTGAACGCCGTCCCCGTATTCTTCTTTCCCTAATTCCACTGAAGCTCTTGGCCTCAGTGGACATATGCTTTGGAATCAAACCCTACATCATGTTTGGCTGCTGAGAATTGTCTAAAACGAACTGATGGAAATGGTTACTATCTGATTTGACTATGAATAGGTTAAGTCAGCAAAAATCTGTCTAGAGGACATGAACGCCAACCGAGCGTAACAAAAGTATGAGAAAAAATCAATTAACAAGCTTAGCAAGTTTAGCTTTGAAACAGTTTAGATTTGGTGCATGTATAAATGTCTGATGGTAAAGCAGTCCAATATTTTAGTGTTTGAGGAAAGAAGGAGTATTTATAAACATTCTTTTTAACGTACGTAACGTGGAATTTCAGATTATGGTTATTTTTTGTATTAATTCTTGCGTTTGGGATTAGGTTATTATTATCAATGGCGACAAGATTGTTATTGATTTTATCTATTCATTTAATATCTATTGACCTTTGGTTTAAATTTTAAGTATACTGAATAACAAAAAAAAAAAGAAAAAGATTGAAAACATTCAGTTTCTGTCACTACCATAGTATAGGTAATCGATCATCAATTGGCCATTTTTGAATTTGGAAAATTTAGTCTGAATTAGTTCAAACTTGTTTTGTTTTGATTCATCTATAGGAGTCATGTAGCTTAGTTAGGTAGAGCGCATGATTAAGATGCTGGAGGTACCTGGTTCAAGCCTAACAGGTTTGACCACCAGTTTTTCCACAGCCAATCCTCATTCAGCTGTTGAATGGCGCTCGCCGTCCTTCGAGGTGAAGGTTATAGTAGGGTCACAGTCACCCTACCTGGTTCTCTGAACACTTCTCGAAATGAGTAGGGAAAACATTTCCGTCCCCGTGTTTATTTACTTCCGTCCCCGGTCGCACGAGACTGGGATCTGCTATGCAGGCTATAGCTATGCTCCGTATAGTTTTTCCGAGTTCCCGTAGGGGAGGATCATGTACAAAACAAAAGCTGTTTGTCATGGTCAACCTTTTTCAAAGAATTGGGCATTTATAGTCGTTGAAAAACTTGACTGTTAATTTTCTCTTATGTTTTTTTTATTCTGACTTTCCAATAGAAACGTCACCGTCAATGACACAACAATGCCTTTTCTCTAAGATTGGGATGGATGGATTACAATCGCTTGGCTCCCAGACAGTATTTCGAATCTTCTTAGGCTTCCTTCGTGGGACTACGCCCCTGGACTGGAACGTGTACGTCTAGTTTTGATGCATCCTCATTTGCATTAGTGTATCGTCGATGGCCTTCGTCTTATGATTCAAAATATATAGTCCCCTATCTGTGTATTGATTCCATAGCACATCAAGATACATCATTCTGCGAACTAAATCTGACTTGTGCACTCGGTTAAGTAGGGTTAGGCCCTAAAGGCCAACTTATTTTTTAAAACGTACTGCGAAGGTGATGGAACATGTCAGAGGAATGAAGAAAGATTGAAAATAGATATTGGTAAGGTCTGTACAGTGTTAGATTTTAATATGATCTGCTGGTTGAGATATGGGATCTTCTGTTACTGTACAGTACAGTATTCCGCGTTGATTAGTTTCGCGAAAATATTTGTCCATACTTGTCTTTCGTGTAGATTTAGGCTTATTGATAAGCCAAGGCTTAGGCTACCAAAAATTTTCCAGTGCGATATACTGGCACTGTGAATAGAGTAAATCACAGAAGCTCGAGAAACAACCTTAAATAAACAAGGATGTCCAAAAATATGACAACCATATGTTTAAAAAAAATATATTGAAAAAATATCCACAACCTCTAACTATTGTTAGTTCTGTTACGCCTAACGTTAGGCCCTAGATCAACATCACAGCATGCTTTGGGCTCCGATATACCCATTTTCCTTTTATAGCCCAAGTTAAACTGGTATTTTGTGTGTTGTATTTTTAGGCTGCTGCAAGCTCCTTAGTGAAACTTGAAGCCAATTGCCTTTCAATAAATTTACGACTCCCTCCCACCCCCCATCCTTTACAAATAGTTTTTGGTATATTTTCTAGATTTGTTAAGAAGAAAATAAATTTTGGCTTCCCCTCCCCTCCCATGTCAAATATCTTCCTACATCGCTGACATATAAATTGTGTGGAGATGATATATCCCTTTGCATGTCCCCCTTCCCCATCTCCAGTTTTCTTAAAATAGGCTATGGGTCGATTATGCACAATACTGCCATCCACCAAAAAAGAATGATTCAGCTGATTGGGTGATGGGTTGGATCATGGAGGGATGTCGCCAATGAATTCAGTAAAGAGGAGTCATGAATATTGTGGGTAAAGATATTATTTTTTGTCACATATCTGCAGAATAGATGGATTCATATCTTGAAAATCTTCTAAACTAAACTGATGACACTTTAAATATGAATTAATTTTTCCCAGTCCACTTCCAAAATAACAAGGGTCCCCTCCCAAGATTCACCCTTGTCTTTGCCAGTGGGTTAACATTTAAGTTAAGTTTTGAAGAAGGGTATGCAGTTAAGGCATATGGAAAGTTTGTATTAGCCGAGACAGATTGCCGCACAGCCAAAATTAAATTGATATTGGAATCATGATTCTTTGGTTTGATGATTACCTGATATTTATTAAGAGTGTAAAAATCTCTAGGATCCATAAATGTTGCCACAGTTTTTTGAAATGTAATGTATTGAAACACAAACACACAAAGGAGTGTCGATTGGCGAAGGTTATATTATTGGATGGCACTATATGGCATTTCAAAGATACTGTAGGACTGTATTAATTTTACTGGTTTCTGATTGGCTATTGTCACATTACGTAATTGACCTTTTTTAACAAACTTTTTAGAGAACTTGGTGTGGATTGGTAGCAAAACACTTAGTTTTTTGGAAATTACCTTTATCATAGTTGTTTTTGCCTGGATATGTACAAAGTTAACATCTCTAGGCAGACATTCATACAATTTCCATGTAAATAAAGAATTTTCAATGTGAGTATTTTGTTACCAAAAATGCCCCTAATCCCACCCGATGTTGGCCTTAAATTCCATACACTTAAACATTACAGCAAGTGTATATGCTGAGATGCTAATTTCCTCTGACTGTGTGGTAGGGCTTAATAACAAACAAATGCAAAATGTCAAAAATGCCAAAATTGAGTAAAAATGGATGCCCTGCCCATTCTAAGAGGAATCTCGGACTAGCCTCACACACGGACAGCTGCCAGTGAGTATTTATCTTCCAATGTTGTTTCTTTGTTAAACAGGATATTCAGTTAACTGAGTAAAGAAAAATCAGAGAATGGAAAATCCCAAACTTCCGAACACAAAAGATATCTTGGGTGAACATCTCTTTCCGAAAGTAGCAGAAGTTCATCCAGATCAAGCGGAGTACATCACCGGGATTCTCCTGGGTGCTCCAAATGAAGACATCCTGGCAATGCTGGAAGACAAATCATTTCTTGAAGGAAGAATTGAAGGTGTTATCCGAGTAATAATGCAGTAAGCGTAATTAAGCTCTTAGCATTAAATATGTGGACATCAATACTTTATCTTTACATTGATTAATATATTTGAAATAGGAAAGGATGTAAAATACCTTGTTTATTTTATTTGGGGACAATCAGCATGTATAGTAGTTGAATATATGTGTAAGTTTGCATTTGTTATGACAATTGAAATATCACTCGAAGTAAACTTAAACAATGCAAGCAAAAATGTGGTATTGAAATCATTGTTGTATAAAAAAAACATTAAAGGAAACTGGATGGTGAAGACAAAAAGATTTTATGTTTAACTAAAAAATGGCTGAATTTGAAATTTATCAATCTTCAAGCAGAAACGCATTATAAAACATTTGATAAATTTTATGTGAATTTTGCAGAATGCAAAATTCCTCAGGTTTTGTTGTCTATGCTGATGTCATTGTGATACCTTGATGAAAATGCCAATTGTCGGAGGAACAATTTTGGTGCTTGAAAGTTTTAGTAAAAGTTTAAACCTTCATGATGAGTTGAACTTTTTATGAATCAGTAACTTGTCAGGGTTTTATGCTTCTTATCTTACATTTTTAATTTGTCAATTAGTTTGATCATTGTTCAATAATATGTTTTTGTATTATGTATATGTAACTGCAAGGGCACGAATGAAAACAAAATTTATGTTGACTTGGGCTACTGTAGTGAAATATGTTAAATAAATGAAGGAAAAAACTGGAACAAGTTTGATTAATTGCTGAAAGAGTATTTAATAATATTTTATCGATATATCTCACTTGGACTTTCGCCAAAATACCTCCAACTACCTCAGGAGGACTTGGCAAGACTCCTGGAATCTTGAAACTAATAATTAACTTCACACTATCAATCCCAAAGGAGGCATCATCCCGCCCTACTAAGTTGCAATCACAGAGAGGACATGGTCATCACCTGCATTCATCTATGCCTCACCTATCTCACCCACTTCTACCTCTTTACTGGCTCTCTCAAACCTATCTGCCCCACTTGCAATACTGAACACCCGATCAATCATATCCTCTTAACCTGTCCGATTTACGCCAACTCCAGATCTTTCCTATCCCCTGCCACCTTTATTTCCGACTTCTTCAAGAACAATCCCCCCTTCAACATTATCACCTTCCTCCGCAACAGCAACCTTTTCCACTTGATTGAATCCCCCCACACACCCATCCTTTCCTATCTCACATTCCTCTCCCTCTCTCCTTTTACCACCTTTTCTTCTACAACTTATTTCCTCTAAATGTTCACTTCTCTCCATCCTTTCCTCCTTTTCCAATCATCTCTTTCTAAACTTTTTCACCTTAATTATTTAACCCTCTTTGGCACGTTTGACTCTGACTGTCATGGTGCTGGTAAACCTTGTCAAACCAAACCAAACCTAATAATATTTATATTGTTCTTTCCCTTTCTGCATTATAGAACAACTGATTCTGAAACGAAAGATTCAGAGAAGTTTGGGAGACATATTGTATGAGAAAGTGTTAGCCATCTCACCAGAGTATGCTGCCAAGATAACAGGTAGATAGTACGAATCTTCATGCCCTAATCACATAGTGACCTAATCTTCTGGATTAGGGCATGAAAGCATTTACATTGAAAATCGTGTCACACACAATGAAGAAGAAGTCAATGGCCTTCAACACGTGTCCACAAAATTTTGCGTCCAGATCTGGTCGCAAAATTGTTTTGCGATATCAAACCTTTATTTATTTATTCTAAAAAAATTGATAAAGCAGTAGTTGAACTTGTCTACTAGTGTTCCACAAAGAATAAAATATCAAAAGTCTTCCGTAAAATCATGACATTTTCCCTCTAAGAAACAGAAAATGAGCCATAAATGATGCGTGTCATTCAAATAGTTTTAATCCCAATAACGCATTAAAACGCAAGCGTACGATATGATTGCTTGATGGCTTGCGTCCTTCTTTGAACATTTGTTCGTGAATTTACTCGAAAACGCTCGCGCATTTGAAAGTATACACTCTCTCGACAGAGCGTTTTGCTCAAGCATGTTCAAAATATGCACTGATACCCAACTACCGTTCCATTTCTGAAGCCTTGAACAACCAAATAGCAAAGTTAAGTGTGGAAAAACGCTCATTTCCTCTGGAATTTGGCTTTGTAAACTGTAATGAATAAAGTAATTGTTTTCTCAGACTAACTGGGTTTGAACTTTTGGTTTTGGGATTTATAAGTAAATGAAGCCGAATCCAAGTTATTAGATAGATAGATAGATAGATAGATAGATAGATAGATAGATCGAGAGAGAGATCAATCGAGAGAGAGAGATAGATAAATATATACATATATAGATAGATAAATATATAGATAGTTAAATATATATATAGATAGATAGATACATACATACATACATAAATCCATCCATCCATCCATATATATAAATATATATACAAATAAATAAACAAGTGAGTGACGTCCGTCCGTCTGACTGACCGACCGACCGACCGACCAATCAATCAATATGTGCATTCATTTCTTAACCCTATGTTTTGAGATTTAGTAGGGGGAGGGGGTGCTACAGGAGTTAATGTTTTATGGTGTTAAAAAGAGAGGGTAAAGTATCTGTATTTTGATTGAACCAAAGGAAAACTGTTGCTCATAATTTATTAAGTATTGTTGGAATAAAATAGTTCAGGAGCTGGTGAAACAGCAAAAAAAAAATATATTACCTATTCTGGCAGAAGTTCTCAGCTGTACAGTACTCCCGTAAAGTGGCCTGCCCTTATTTCTACCCGTTCATCCTCACTGCATCCAAACACTTTATAAAGATCTCTGGAATGTGATTTCTCCTTTTTGCAGGAATGCTGCTTGAATTGGACGCAAATGCAATAACCCATCTACTTGATTCAAATTCTGACCTCCAAATTGCAGTACATAAAGCAGTCAAAGTTTTAGAAATTCAACAAGACAGGTACATGACGTAAATATATATTCAATCTGACTGTATTATAAGATTTAAAGGATCAGTTCAGTGGTTAAGCATGTCCATCTTATATGAAAGATGACGTCAAAAGAAACAAAATGACGAAGAAACCATTCAAAAATCTTATTCCGTTAAAGAGATATTTAAGTTTAAAGTTTGGTATCATATATGTAGAAACAACTGGAATCAGACTAGTTGTGATGTCATAGCCTCAGATTTCTCAAAGTCTTTATGTATTCTATCATATTTTGTCCTGCGATTTTGTGGCTTAAAAACCTTGAGATATGTCAAGAAAGTTGTAAAACTGAATCTAAGAAGAGTATTTAAAATATATCACCTGAAGAAAGTTTGAGGGAAAATAATTCTAATAGTGAAAAAGTTAAATAAATTTTCATTAAAATACATAAAGACTTTCATGAATCTGAGGCTATGATGTCACAAAAAGTCTGATTTCAGTAGTTTCTACAGAAATGATACCAAACTTTAAACTTGAATATCTCCAATAAGATTTTTGAATGGTTTCTTCACCATTTTGTTTCTTTTAAAGTCCTCTTTCATATAAGATGGACTTGCTTGACCATTGAACTAATCCATTAAGGGCCACTGTGAATGAAGTTGCAGTTACAAAAAGTGTGCAAAGCTTAAAGGTCTATGGATGCCTAGAGATTTTAAACCTACGAGAAAGAGCATTAAATTATCAATGCAACAGTCTTTAAATGGTGTTGATAGCACGTATAGTTTTTTAATTATGACTGATTAAAGTTTTAGCAATCTTTAGTGAATGCATAAGTTATGTTATATTTGTGATGTATGACCAGGCAGGTAGCTGAAAAGCTTTATGTAATTTTTGATATTTTTGTCCTAAATTTCAGTTTCTGAAAATGATGACAAAGTCTATTCCTGCTAGATTTTCGTTAAGGGTATGGTCAACACTTGAAAACATTTGGTTAAAATTCCTTTTCATTATTTTTCACAACTGTGTAACTAGCAATGAAAAAAAAAAAAAATTGAATAATTGAGTAATTGAAAATATGAATGTTGATAGATCAATAGTTTCTGTAAAACAGATTTGAGTTAAAAATTGAAATTTGACTTTTATTAATCATGCATGAAATTATTTTTATAATTCATTTTATATTTTCATAATTTATGAAAAGAGAAAACACAACTTGAAGCCTAAATGGAATGATGACACTTTTGATATCTCATTTGGGATACCATATCCCGATGGAGATATTTTAAATAATATCCAGTTTGGCACATATCCTGCACTGCCCAATGTATCATAATGTTTTGACAGATCTGAGAAAAAGGATCAAGTGCAATCACTGCAGACAAAAGTTGAGATAGGGGAAGCAATCTTCTCGTTTGTGGACAAGAAGTATTCCACTCTCGCTCCACAAATCACAGGTAGGTATCAAACAAATCATTGTTGATATCCATTAAGAAGAGGGATATGATAAGGGGAGGGGGGAGAAGGAGTGATGACCAGAGAAGGTCACTCTCATTGAAGATATCTCAAGTATCACATGGTGAACCTTATTGCCACCCAATTGACTTGTTGGTTGGTAAAGTGCTGAAAACTGTATATATAAAGGGGAGAAAAATCTTTTTTATTCAAAAAAAAATTAGTTTTTGAGTTATGGGTGACCTAAATTGAAGAATTTTTTAATATGTGCAAATTTTGTGATTGGCAAGATAGTTGAAACGAAATAGTTGAAACGAGATGGTTGAAACGAGATGGTTGAAACAGGATGGTTGAAACGAGATGGGTGAAACGAGATGGTTGAAATGAGATAGTTGAAAGCAGATAGTTGAAACGAGATAGTTGAAACCAGATAGTTGAAACCAGATACTTGAATCCAGATAATTGAAACCAGATAGGTGAAACGAGATAGTTGAAACGAGATAGTTGAAACGAGATAGTTGAAACGAGATAGTTGAAACGAGATAGTCAAAACGAGATACTTAAAACGAGATAGTTAAAACGAGATAGTTGAAACGAGATAGTTGAAACGAGATAGTTGAAACAAGATAGTTAAAACGTGATAGTTAAAACGAGATAGTTGAAACGAGATAGTTGAAAAGAGATAGTTAAAACGTGATAGTTAAAACCAGATAGTTGAAACCAGATAGTTGAAACCAGATAGTTGAAACCAGATAGTTGAAACCAGATAGTTGAAACCAGATAGTTGAAACCAGATAGTTGAAACCAGATAATTGAAACCAGATAGTTGAAACCAGATAGTTGAAACCAGATAATTGAAACCAGATAGTTGAAATCAGATAGTTGAAACCAGATATTTGAAAGCAGATATTTGAAAGCAGATAGTTGAAACCAGATAATTGAAATTAAATGGTTGAAACAAGATAGTTGAAACAAATAGTTGTTTCTTAAAATTCATCCTGTAACTGATAGAACTATTTATACCAGATAGCTGTTGATTGTGGATTTGATTAATATTCAAAAGGTTTTTGCTCTTCTTCAAAGAATTGTGATAACTAATTAAAAATAAAGGAATTAATTAGTATTGAATTAGGTCATACAACTTAATATTTCATAACAAGGTGCACATCAAGACCTAAAATTTCAAAAAGCTTTCCCTGATTTTGATCCATTATCAGGAAAAGAGATGTGACCAGGCCAGATGGATTGATGGTCAGAGAAGAAGAAAAAGCACCATGACTGAAAATTTCAAATAGTTATCATATGGTGAACCTTGTTACCACACAATAGAGGCATTTCATTATGTGACTCTTAACTCCACTGAAGCCATTTTGCAGGTCAAGGATTTGTTGCGTTTCACGCATCTTCACACAGCTCAGTCACATCACACGTACAACAAACAACTGCATAGTAACCTACCAGTACCAGTTCAGCAAATTTTACTAATTGTTCGCTTCTGATTTTACTTCATATTTTCTTTAAGTTTTATATATGAAGAGTAACTTTTACGTTAATGCCAGCTGATTGTTGTTATACTCAGACAAAGCCTACATACCTGATATAAAGTGCACGCTGCAAATCCTAGTGAACCATAGGTTGAAAACCGTCACATCATACAACAGAAACCCACTTTAAACATCGATCAGGATTAGATGAAAATCGAGAAAATGTCTTTTAATCCCAGGCACACATCTACTAGTGCAACCAATGGCACAGCAAGATTCCGGCATAATTGTCTTACAAAAATAATCTGATATAACTACATGCAAACGTATGTAAATCTAATTAGGTGTACAGCAGACGACAAGTGGTCCTGCCCTACAAAATGGCGATGTAAACAAAGCCATGTGACCTCATGACGTCAGCTGAAATTCCCTTATTGCTCGATTGGTAGTTCAAGTGCTGAATAGTTTAACATGGTATGAATTTGAGTTTTGAATACTTAAGAGAAATATCTTTGTATTTAATCAAAATTAGTGTCCAGATGTGGGTGAGGAATTTTTTAATATTTGCCGCAAACTTTGTGATGAGACTTTTTTATTGGGAAGGAAAAGCAGCTCAAAATCTTAGTACAATTCTTCCTTAAATTTTAGCCTTTGAAAATTACAGGAACATCTAGTCCATTTCCAGCTACATGTTGATATCACATGCATATAAAAACTAAAAACTCAAAAAAACTTGAACCTAATTTTGACTAATAGTTTACTATTTTCTTGTTTTTGAATAGATTTTAAACAGTTGAGCTAATTTTGCTTTTTTATGTTTATAGACTTGATAACTCACTAGATATGGTCAAGGCACTATTTCAGAAAATGGAAAGGAAAAAAAAAATGATTTGCATTTGATTTGTGTTATCATCCTTTATCCTTTTAACCTGTTGCCCTCTATTTTCCCCTTTTGATCCATTTTATCAGTGCTGATAAACCTTACCACTCGCAAACTTGAATAAGAAATTAGACAGGTTTACACTGGTACAGTTACTATGCCTTCATCAGCAAAGTTTGCTGATTTTAGGAATAGGAAATTGCCCATTGAAAAATTACAAACGCGGACTAAATTAAAAGTCAATGAGATTTTAACACACATGCTCAAAAGTAAGTGCTCTATAAATTAAGTGCACTGAATATTTTAGTACCATTATAAACACCAACATACAAAAACACTCTTATTTTAAAATGTTTTCTACAATCTCACCTGGAAATGGAAACTTAATTTGCTTGAGAATATGTCAAAATTGGTCAAGAAAATAAAATATGTACGTTAAAAACGGTAACACACACAGATGTGCATCTTGACGAACAGGCACGGTTGATCAGGTGGGTGCATTAAAAACGATTGACACTTTTTGTAACATACAGTGTAAAGATGCTTGCAATGAGCGTGAATTGCACTTGCATGTTTTTTTCTGGTAAAGCCTGGAGAAAAAAAAAAACTTAAGGTATAAAAATGCAAAAATGTTGCACAAGACATGCAAAGGTAGTTTCTTTGAAATAGCCGGCAGATCTGTATGCTCCACTTGCTCTTCCTATAATACGTGTACACTCGCATCAGTCTTACATTTGGTTTGTCTGATTACGCGATTCTCATGCTGTTGAACGGATTTGAGTCAATTTTGCAAAAATCTTGTTTTTTTTCACATTTTAGGAACAATTTTGCTTGTTTCACCAGCCTAGTAGGTTAAGGAACATTCTAGCAGCAAGGAAATCTAATTTCTGTAACATTCAGAGATTATACAGGAAAATTAGAGTTACACACAATTTTTTTTTGAGATTTTGAGAAGTTTGTATAGAGAAGTCAACGGAGCTTTCCCAATCTAGGTTTACACCTGCGTAAGCAAAATTTTGCATAATTTCATAGATTTTGATGTTGGGTCATTTCTATTATTTTTTTCAACAGTTTAATGGCAATATAACAAACAATTTTTATTTGGTTATAACATTTGAAGAAAAAAAAACAAACTTGTGTTCTTTTTGTTCAGGAATGTTGCTAGAGATGGATGAGAAGAGCTTGAAAAGTCTGCTGCAGCATCCATCCATCCTAGAAGAGAAGGTACAAGAGGCGGTCAAAGTGCTAACAAACAAGTTGCACGACGACAGATAACATCTAGTGTTATTTTACTTGTATTATTGAGGGATTCCAAAGCTACGTTAATTTTTCCAGGAAGGCAAAGAATTTTTTAAAGCACATAAAAGAAAAGCCATCAGCAATTCTTTGCACTTATCAATGTTTTCAATTTTTGGGCAAAAATGCCCCCTTGCTCCCTAAATAATGTGAATACTAGCAAATGGGAAATGGTTTATGCGTTCATTGATGTCCTGACTATTAAATCTAGGGGAAAAATACTCTTAACGAGCAAGTGTTGTAAAAAAATACATTTTTGTTGTCAAACATTCACAATTTTCCACAGTTGATATAAAACAGCCTATTTTCATGATGGTGGGGTTGAGCATAAATTGTACGGGTAACATCCTCTTCTGTATTTGTATGTTCTTTAATGTATATAAAAATCTCACGAGGGTATTCTTTGGCCCTCCCAGTACCATTTACCTTCAAGAAGAATATTTTTGCAAAAAAATGTTAATGGCCATTACTTATATTTCCCTGTGACAAAAAAATCACTACATCCATTCAAAGTGTAACCTCTTTCAACAATTTCTTCCCCATAAAATGTGTGTCACCTGATCCAATCACACTCCCTGCTTCCATTTCTGACATAAAATAAGCTGTCTTTATTATTTTCACATCTCCAACTCCTAACCCCCTCTTACCCAAGTTTAAAACCCCCTTCATCTAACCAAAGCAAGCCTTTTCAACCAATTAATTTGAAGAATTGAGATAAATTTTATTGTTTTATTGGTTTATTTTGCATCTGACGCTCAAATGTTTTTGTGGTGGTTATTGTGGGGCTAGTATAGAACTAGTTCACACAATGCAGATCCAGTAGCACACTGTAGAGCGCTTATTGCACAGGCCTAAAAAGTGATGCAATTCTGCAGGCGCTCTTAAGCACCCTTCCCCTACCCCTTGACATCAAACCAAACCGCTTATCGATCCAGTATCCAGCCCACCATTCCGATCAAACCCACCATTCACAACCTATCCCGTGTTAAAAACGTCCAACCCGCCTTAAATAGGTCACACCCACCTCACTCCCCCCACCTCTTTACTGGCTACCCCCACCCTCTGCAACAATTGCCACTGCATCCTCACTATCCATCACGTTCTCCTTGCTTGCCCCTATACAACCTTCCCAGAGCTTCCCTCGCTGCCACAAATCAGTAGCTGAGCTCTTCCCAAAAAACCTCCGGATAAAATTATCTCCTTCCTTCATCATGATATTTAGTCCTTCTCTCCCACCCCTCTCTCTCCCAAAATGTCTCTCAATCCCAGCTTTCTGGCTTTTAGTTCTCATGTTTCTCTCAATATCCCCTGTTTTCTGTCCTTCCTACCTCTGGAATGATTAAACCTCTCAGGCACAATTTGATCAAACAAACAAACAATCTTATTTACCCTACATGTGGGTATTTTTTTAATCACCCATGGATTTTTTGAGAGGTTATTAAATGCCATATGTATTTCAAAACATTTAGTCATTTAGAAATATATTTATTTTTGATTTGTTAAATAAAACAACAAAGGGGCTGTTTAAATTTTGAGAAGAAGTAAATGGTGTTGTACTTAACTATAATTATTCAAGATTATGCAAATTTACATACCACCTTTGTTAATAATTGTTCAACGCAGTGTTAGGTGAATGTTTCAAAGTTAATGATTTTAAGTGGACATTGTAATTTACCTAAACCAAATCATTATATGATACAGAATTTTGTAAGGTGCATGGTCATGTGGAGACAACATTAATTAAATATTTATTTATGATAATTAAGAAGGAAAAACCTTTTTTTTTATCAAAATAAGTGGCTTTTTAAATGAGCTTTTAAGTTTTCAAGGTCATTATTTGTGATGTGTTACTAGGCAGACTGTAGACTTTTTTATCACTCTCTCCTTTTCACTCTCTCCTTTATCACTCTCTCCTTTATCACTCTCTCCTTTATCACTCTCTGATTTTTATCACTCTCTCCTTTTTCACTCTCTTATTTTCTATCACTCTCTTATTCTTTATCACTCTCTGATTCTTTATCACTCTCTGATTCTTTATCACTCTCTGATTCTTTATCACTCTCTGATTCTTTATCACTCTCTGATTCTTTAACACTCTCTGATTCTTTATCACTCTCTTATTCTTTATCACTCTCTGATTCTTTATCACTCTCTGATTCTTTATCACTCTCTGATTCTTTATCACTCTGATTCTTTATCACTCTCTTATTCTTTATCACTCCCTTATTCTTTATCACTCTTATTCTTTATCACTCCCTTATTCTTTATCACTCTCTTATTCTTTATCACTCTCTTATTCTTTATCACTCTCTTATTCTTTATCACTCTCTTATTCTTTATCACTCTCTTATTCTTTATCACTCCCTTATTCTTTATCACTCTGATTATTCTTTATCACTCTCTTATTCTTTATCACTCTGATTCTTTATCACTCTCTTATTCTTTATCACTCTCTTATTCTTTATCACTCCCTTATTCTTTATCACTCTTATTCTTTATCACTCTCTTATTCTTTATCACTCCCTTATTCTTTATCACTCTCTATTCTTTATCACTCTCTGATTCTTTATCACTCTCTGATTCTTTATCACTCTCTGATTCTTTATCACTCTCTGATTCTTTATCACTCTCTTATTCTTTATTTCTCTCTTATTCTTTATCACTCTCTGATTCTTTATCACTCTCTTATTCTTTATCACTCTCTTATTCTTAATCACTCTTTTATTCTTTATCACTCTCTTATTCTTTATCACTCTTATTCTTTATCACTCTCTTTATCACTCTCTGATTCAATTTCATATCTTATTTTTCATCTTTATTTTTTCTCTCCTTCCTACCCCCTCTCCTTCTTTCAACCTTCTCAGTCCTAACTCTTGCATCATACATTTTTTAGCACCCTCTTTTGACTCTGACTGTTGTAGTGCAGTAACAAACAAAGTTTATCACATGTCATTAATCTGTAGGCATAGACCTGTCAATGCACTGAGTACCACATATAAAAAGCTTGCCCTGCAACCAAGTTATTAAAGAAGACTGAAATCTGATACAATCCTTATATAAAATGATAAAGGATGAACATCTAAACCAACTACCAAAAAGCAAGTCAAAATTGCATTTCTATCTCCAGTTATTCATGTTTGACCAAAAACAGCAAGTCAAAATCTTATTCCTATCTCCAGTTATTCATGTTTGACCAAAAACAGCAAGTCAAAATCTTATTCCTATTCCCAGTTATTCATGTTTGACCAAAAACAGCAAGTCAAAATCTTATTTATATCTCCACTTATTCATGTTTGACCAAAAACAGCAAGTCAAAATATTATTCATAGCTCAAATTATTCATGTTTGACCAAAAACAGCAAGTCAAAATCTTATTACTATCTCCAGTTATTCATGTTTGAATAAAAACAGCAAGTCAAAATCCTATTCCTATCTCCAGTTATTCATGTTTGACCAAAAACAGCAAGTCAAAATCTTATTCCTATCTCCACTTAATCATGTTTGACCAAAAACAGCAAGTCAAAATCTTATTCCTATCTCCAGTTATTCATGTTTGACCAAAAACAGCAAGTCAAAATCTTATTCCTATCTCCAGTTATTCATGTTTGAAGTTTTGTTCAATTCTGTATTGAAATCTTGTGCATGATAGAGCGATTTCTGCAACAGGCTCAGAGCACACATAGGCTCAATGTGCACCTCCTGAATTGCATGGTTCAGATATTACGCTTTATGCACACACACAAGTAGAGGGCTTAAAAGTTTCCCTTCAGGATCCTCCAGGAAGAATTGGATATTCTTTCTAAAGGTAATTATAATTTACCACCTGAAGAAAGTTTGAGGAAAATTAATTTAAATTGTAAAAATGTTAAATACATTTTCTTTAAAATACATCAATTGTTAAGGGGATAAGATTATAATGTATTTCTTAGTAAGTTTCATTATAAAGTTTTTATTTCAAAATGGTGTGACACAAAGTTTTAACAGCATGTTTTGATATTTCATGTATACACAAAAATGTCCTTGATCCTTACAAAGGGAAAATAATATTTAATCGGCTAGAAAACTTGAGATAGGTTACAAAGAAATAAAAATTCCAACATCCTGTTGGGTTGATGACATCATTTTCTGCATGTTCTAAAATCAAAATGGCGGCTCCCATAGTAATAGCATTTAAGGTTTTAATTATTAAGCAAAAATGTGTTAGATTGTTTCAGGAGGTATGAAACTTGGTCAAAATAATTGTTATTTTTAATTCTATCATATGAAATAAGGATTATGTCAGACTTTATGTCCCCTTTAATTTGAAGTAACTACCTACCATTTTGATTCTCTAATAGCATCATTGACTTGGGCATATTCACACACACATACAAAAAAACAACCTTGAAGTTGTTGATTATATCAATTAATAATTTTCAATTTTTTGTCCGCTTAATCGGTAATTTGGTTTATTGAAGAAGGTCATGCCTAAACCATGTAGGTGATATCAGCAAGGACATTCCTTTGCATGGAAAAAGGTCTCTTCTATACAATATGTCTGTTTACATCTTGGTCTTCAAACATGATTTTTAGAAGCTGTTTCCATTTTTTTGATTCTCAACATTCTTTAGAATTTATTCAAATACAAATAAAATTTAGGCAAAGAGTTTATTTTTCTTAGAATTTTAGTTCTAATTTGTTAGTATTTTCATTATTCAGCTTAGTTTTTCATTTAAGAGGTTATTTGATTACTATATGTCTGTTTTAATTACAATGGAATATTAAGAGTTTCACATTCTGAGTAGAATAGTCTTTAGTTATTTAGTTTTAAGTTTAGATAATACAATTTTGAGGGATTGATACAATGCATGATGCATGCATAAATTTCTTGTAATATTTCCTTGAAATTTCTTGTAATATTTCAATGAAATTTCTTGTAATATTTCATTGAAATTACTTGTAATATTTCCATTAAAATTTCTTGTAATATTTTAATGAAATTTCTTGTAATATTTCATTAAAATTTCTTGTATTATCTCAGTGAAATTTCATGTAATATTTTCTTGAAATTTCTTGTATTATTTTATTGAAATTTCTTGTAATATTTTCTGAAAATTCTTGTAATATTTTATTGGAATTTCTTGTTATATTGCATTTGAATTTCTTTAGAATATATCAAATCATTCAAATGTACAAATTTATGTGAAGAGTTTATTTTTCTTAAAAATTTAGTTTTAATTTGTTAGTATTTTCATTATTTAGCTGTTTTTAATCTTAAAGGTTATTTGAGTTATTTGTCTGTTTTAATTACAATGGATTATTAAAGAGTTTTACATTCTGAGTAGAATAATCTATAGTCATATAGTTTTAAGTTTGATGATAAAAGTTTGAGATAATTTTATTGTGTCAGGATATAATTTTGTAGTTTCCATTTTTAAAAGTTATTTGGATGAAAGGAAAGATTCATTGCTAAGTTATTAGTGTTGTGTATTCCTTAAGATGACTGTACATGTATTCTGTCAAGTGCACAGATCTCCATGGTGTAGTAGTTAGTGCTTTGTCCTTTCATCCGCAGTCCCGGGTTCGTATCCCGGTGGGTCTACAACCAGTGAGTTCACAACTGGTTATTAAAGGCCATGGCCGTCTTAATATAATGTCCAGCACTGGATGCTTTTGGGACATTACATCTTGCTATGCTATGCTATTTGGTCATACAAAACGTTTTACATGAATTTAAGAGACTGGTGTTCAGACTTGTCCATACTATATTTACATTGTGTGTCATTTTCTTCCAAAGGTTCTGTTTTGCTATGTATATTGTGAACATGCTTGAGCACCATTCTGATCTTTATAAAATTAAAAGGTAAATTCAAATTCTAGTGACTATTGACACCTAGAGCTTACATAGCTTGCCCATAAGCTTACATAGCTTGACTATAAGCTTACATAGCTTGACCATAAGCTTACATAGCTTGACCATAAGCTTACATAGCTTGCCCATAAGCTTACATAGCTTGACTATAAGCTTACATAGCTTGACCATAAGCTTACATAGCTTGACCATAAGCTTACATAGCTTGACCATAAGCTTACATAGCTTGACCATAAGCTTACATAGCTTGACCATAAGCTTACATAGCTTGACCATAAGCTTACATCTGTCTCAATTTTAAAGGAATATTTCCATATATATGGTAGAAGACGTTTGAAGAAAGAATTTGGTATAAAAATCATGTTGATATGTTTTTTTGTTTAGGATTTGTGCCATTTCAAAGATTGCGCGAGTGTGTTGAAAAGTGACCTCACATTGTACAGTGTGATGTCATAAAGGCAGATCCAAGACAATTCTTATGTATTTCTCTAAAAAAAAACAAAAAAACATTATTTTACTTAGGAGTGTAAAGTTCATGAGCAAATTGGCAAAGCATGTTCTTATAAAGTGCATGTTATACCCCATCTCAATAAATAAACAAAAAATGCTTTGAGTAATTTAGGAAGAGGCAATTAATTTTCAAAGAAATACCCAAAAACTATCTTTGATTTGCCTTTATGATATCACACTGTACACTGTGAGGTCACTTTTTCCCACACGCGCAATATTTGAAATGCAATTATTCCTAAACGGAATAAGATATCAACATGGTTTTTACACCAAATTGTTTCTTTTATAGTCCTCTGTCATATACATGAAATGAAAATTCACGGAATATTCCTTTAAGTCTAAATTATTCAATAAAATCTGCAAAGTTATGATGTAATCTGTTGAATAGCTTTGTTTTCTTCCATAGATGATATAGTTCTTTTAACTTCTTTAAGTAGCCACAACAGTAGCACTTGGACAAAGGTTGTTACTTCATTTGGCCTAAGCTTCTTACCTCCCTTAGCCAAAGCTTGTTACTTCACTTGGCCACACCCTTGAAAACTTAGGTGGAATGGATTTAGCCTTAGTCAAGTAGTAGTATGTGAAAAATTCTTGTACCTTGAATCAGGGTAGCTCCCTGCTTGAATTTATTAGATCACAATTTGTGCATGGTTTAAAACATCTTGTAATTCAAGAATTAGTTCAGGGGTCAAGCATGTCCATCTAATATGTAAGAGGACTTCAAAGGAAACACAATGGTGGAGAAAGTATACCAAAAAAAAACTCCCGTGAAGAAGATATTTAAATTTGGCATCATTTGTGTAGAAACGACTGGAATCGGACTAGTTGTGATATCACAGCCTCAGATTCCTCAAAGTCTTTATGTATTCTATCATATTTTGTCCTGCAATTTTGTGGCATAAGAACCATTGAATATGTCAGGAAAGTAGTAAAACAGAATCTAGTCAAGGTAATTATAATTTACTACTTGAAGAAATTTTGTGAGAAAATCATTCAAATATTAAAAACGTTATATCAATTTTCTTCGAAAAACATTAACAATTGTTAAGAATGTGAGGATGAGGGTGTCAACCTTCCATAGTAGACTTACTACACCAGTCATTTCTACACAGATAAGACAGAGCTTTAAACTTGAATATCTTCCTAACAGAATAGGATATTGAAGTAGTTTCTTTACCATTTTGTTTGCATTAAACTCCTCTTGTATATAGATAACTTGCTGGACCACTGAACTAATCCTTTAACCAGTTTAAGCTTAAAAATGGAATTATATTTATGCAAATGTGAAAGACTTGTACTTGGAATGTAATTATGTTTTTCAAATAGCTATCAATGCAAAATAATTTTGAAGTGCCAGTGGTTTTTAACAGTTTAGATATAATAATGATATTAATTATAGCAAATAATTAAAAATATTTAGTAATTTATATGAACATGTCTTCCAAATTGCATTATGATTTTAGAAATAAATGTTATTATGGGGAAAAATACAATATTGCAGCAATATGCTTTCAGAGTGAATATCATGTAAAGTGTACTATTTATTAATCACAAAAAAATACTTTATTTTGAGTCAAATACACTGCACTCCTATTATAACATTTTGTATTTTTGTTTCTTTTGTGTTGAGCAATCAGCCAAAAAAGAGAGGGCATTTTATTCTGGGGTCCCTAGAAAAATCAAATTACCAATCACATCTTGCATGTGATGTTAGTTAAAAGTATTACAAATAATCTTTAAAATTGAACTTAACATATCCATTGGTGCCATCATGGGTAGCTCGCCATAGGGGTAAGGGTACCTCCCTCAAAACTTTGCCATTATTTTTTCTTTTTCTTTTATTGTATTCAAGAATACAAACATGCTTAGTAAGTTGGAATTTTGAGGAGTTAATAAAAGTGCTTGTTGCTTGGAAACTTTGAGGGATAAATTGTTCTCAATATTAAGTAATAAAACAAAAATATTTATGCAAATTACCAAGCACAAAATTTGCACTCATTGAATCAATTAACCCACAGAATTTGTTACCAACATTATCATTTGGTTGCTGTATTCCTCACCTTAACCTTAAACTCTCATTTCAGATCCAGAAGGGGCACAAGGCCTGGACATCATTCTTCCATTCGACGACGTCCACATTACCCACCTTAGAATAGGTTACACTCACCTCACTCACTCCCACCTCCTTATTGGCTCCCCCCACCCCTTTGCAACTATTGCCACTGCACCCTCACAGTCCATCACATTCTCCTTGCTTGCCCCCTGTACAACCTTCCCTCGCTGCCCACAACTCCATAGCCGATCTCTTCCAAAAAACTCTCCGGATAAAATGATCTCCTTCCTTCCCTCTACAACCATATTTAGTCCTCCTTCCCCACTCCATCTCTCTCTACATTAATTTTTCACCCATACACCTCCTCTCTTGATCCCAGCTTTCTGGCTTTAGTTCTCATGTTTCTCTCAATCTCCCCCTGTTTACTCTCCTTCCTACCTCTGGAATGATCTAACCTCTCAGGCACAATTTGACCCTTGCTATTGTGGTGCCGTTAAACTCTCATCAAACAAATCTTCCATTCGCCTTAATCCTCTGTTTTTTTCCTTACTTCTCTCCAAGATCTCCATCCTGCCTTGTTTCTCTATCTCTCTCTCTCCACCATTCTTCGCCACATGGTCTTTGGCCTGCCGACGTTCCTTCTACCTTCAGGCGTTCAATCGAGGGCCAAAGCACCATCGTCGTCTTTAATCTTTCTCAAGACATCCAATCCAACACCATTGTCTCCTTCTAACTGATTTTCTGCATCCCTGCTGTATCTGCTGCCCTCTCATTTGGCTGCTGTATTGATGACCACAAATTAACAATTACCACAATCAATAGTGTTTGGCTTAAAGAAAATTATTAGTCTCCAAGCACGTGTTGAAGGTAGGTGAAGTATGATGTTCATTCTTGGCCAGGTTTCATTTTGCCATGTGATCGGATGGAAATAAAGCATGTATCTTTTTACTGGTTCTCCTGGTATCCTAAGTATGTGGCCCAGGAATCGCAGTTTGAGAGGATCTGTCCCAGTATATCAAGGTGTTGTTGGGTAAGGTAATAAATATTTGTCTGGAACTCGATCCAAACGTTTGATGTTAAGCACTATTCTATACCATGATGTGGCAAAGGAATTTAACACAAAAACAAGAAAGAAATGATTCAAAACAAGATTCATTATTTTTTTCTTTGACTAGTATTAGCTATCATCTCATGTACATTACTTTAACTTCATAATAATACAATACAATTTATTTCAGTGCTCTAGGCCATCTGGCCTTTGTCACAAACATAAACGATAAATGAAATGGTTACATGATTAAAGTTCTTACAATAATCAAAGAGAAAGAAACAAACATCTCGCTTCCATTGCGTGTAAAATAAAGTGTGATAACTGCAAAACTAAGTATTTAGAACTAGCTGATAATAAAGTATTACATTTTGATCTAGTTGTGGGTTGAAAGAAATATTTTGGGATAAATTTACAGCGGATTTCAGAAAAGAATGGACAAATTAAGAGAAAATGATATTCATCTCGCAAATTCTCTTAAATTGCCAACCTGACAAAACCTCCGTTCATAAGTTATTACAATACAGCCTTTATTGACTTCAATTTTAAGACAAGCACATCTGATTTTGGGGACCCAACTTTTAAAGTTTAAAAACAATAAATAATAGGTATGGTTCTGCTTAACTTTCTGTTTTAAATTGTGCATAACAACGCAAAGAACTTCTAGAATTAATATCACTCAACCAGTTCTGACTATCTATGTCACAAACTCGCTGCATAAAATTATCATAAAAATGTGCAGTAATCCCTTCTCCCTGCCCTTCCCAAACATTACCAAACCCAGTTTCATACAAAATAATTTTAACACACAGTCCCCATGATAACACTCCTTTGTGTCCCATACTCTTTGTTCTATTTAACAATGAGTCTGATACCTGTCTTTATCAAGAGTGAGAAGCCTTAACCAATAAGTTATTTACTTTAGTATTGTTTGACTTTTAAAGGAAAAACGACCCAGCTCTCCTAGAGCTAGAATATTTATGGCATTTGGTGGTAAACCTTAAACATATTTATGAAACAGGAATTGTAAATTTCATAGTAATATTGCTTGCTTAGCACTTATCAAGGCACAGCCTCCACAAAGTGCATTACAAAGAAAAATTAAACAACGATCCACAAAAACTGAGGCCATTTGCAAGTCCCTGAGGAATATCATTCTGGGCTATCGACCTTTTGAAACCGATATTCATGAAGCAAAATCTTTCTTTAGGAGAAATGGTCCATCAATCATTCACAGTTAATGCACATATTACATCGGGCATTATGATACACAGCTATTTTTATCACCATTATCACTTTTTCCACTAAGACACCTGACATGCATAAGTGATTTCAATAACAAAAGTGCCTTGATTATTCAGCTCTGGCTTTGTGTAATCTTATACACACAAATAGCCTTGGGATACTTGGCTGTGGCCTGCATGGGAATGGCAGATAAACAATCATTGTTTGGAGTGGAAACACAATACACTGAACAGGAAGTCTGGCTGGTAATTGTCATACCCGAGTTTTCAGAAATAAAGTCAAGTGTTGGGTGCGGGTAGGGTTAAAGAGAAACTTTTCGGCATATTAGCTGAACGGAATGATCCCAAAACAACTGCTGGGGAAATTATGTTGTTATTATTACCCAACCAATCACATGCCATTGCTGCAGGAGATGCTGTGGGTGTGTATATTACCTTCATGTATAAAATGCGTATAATGAGCGTTTGTAAGTATGTTTTCATATGCTTGGTCCCATACCATGGGTGAACTGTGCAGCCATCCAAGAATCCCCGGTATTTGATTGGCTGATAAGATTCCCCCAGTCTTTGATTGGCTGATTCATAATTAAAAAGGTCTATAGTTACCCAGTTGCTACCAACAATGGTTCACCGCATCACCAACCACATTACAACCCTGATCTCTGTTTGTCACACCTACACCAGACGAAGAAGACACAGGTCCCATTTTAAATCTTTGATGCAACCTGATGCAGCAACAAGCCGACTGACTGACTTGGAAAGACTTGTCCCTCTACAGTTAGCCAGCCAGCCAGTACCTTATGGTGCAATATACCTGAACTTATTCATTTCATAAGGCAAAGTTTCAAAATTATTCTTTAAGCTACGATATGTACTTTACCATGATATCTATCTTACCATTACTAGACGATACATTCAACTATTTCAAAGGTATAGAAATTTATATTTGTGACCATTAAAAGCAACATTAACTCTTCAATAAAGAAACTATACAAATTTGTATTGCACTGATATCCCTTTACACACACTCCAATACTAAACATTTTATCTTAAACACTTTTTATTAAACTGACATCATGATAAGCATTTCAAGGGCAGATTCAGAAGCTCTTTAAAAGCACTGTGGAAGGAATAAAAACAATGACAATAGGGGCAGGGATAATTCCCCATTGTTCACTAAAATAACAATTCTTCATTTAAAGGAATAATGCATTCCTTTCTCTGCAAAAGTGGAAAAACAATTCTCTATTCCCATTAGCTTTTACATTTTAAGAAATATTCTGTCTTCTTATGTTATTGCTAACAGCGATTATTCTTGAAAAAGAAATGGAATTGAAAAGAATCAAACAAACTTATCTTATGAAATCTGAGTACTTGAAACTTTCCTCAAACATCATCAACTTCCTCTTCAACAACAACCTCTTCCACCACATATAATCATATAACCTTACACACCCCTTTCTTTTCACCCAACTTTTTTCTCCACATTCAGCTTTTCCCCTTTTATCTCCCTTACAACCTTCCATCTCTTCACTATCCTAACTCTTACACCATAATTTATTAACACCCTCTTGACACATTTGACTCTGACTGTCGCAGTGCCGTTAAACATCAACAAACCAAACCTTAAAACTTAATATGACACTTCTATTAGTAATAATTCCTTAAATACATAAGCAGAGGACATGAGCACCAATATGTTTGTTGGAGGGGATACATATGCCAATGTCCCTCCTTGCCAAATAACTTTCTCCAAACCCCAACCTCCCCCACCCCTCTGCAATAACTGTCACTGCCCCCTCACTGTCTATCATTTCCTCATTGTCTGCCCCCAGTACAACCTCCCCGGAGCTTCCTTCACCCCTTACAATTCCATTGCCGAGCTCTTCTGCAAAAACTCTCTGGATAAAATTATCTCCTTTCTTCACCATACCTCCTTGATCATATTTAGTCTTCCTTTGCCCATGCTTCCATACCTTTTTGTTACCTATTGCACTTCCTCTGAGGATCATAGCTTTGTCTGTTTAATTCCAACCATTTAGCATAGCATAGCAAGGTTTAACGTCCCGAAAGCATCCAGTGCTGGACATTATATCAAGATGGCCACGGCCTTTAAAAACCAGTTGTGAACTCACTATTTGCAGACCCACCGGGATTTCTCAGATGATTCTAATCTTTTTTCCTACCTCTCATATAACCTGACCTCTCGGGCACAATTTGAATTTTGCTGTCATCATGCCGTTATGCCTCACCAAACATACAAACATTCTGCAAACTGAAATCTTACACCCATATTTAATTGCGAAGAAGAAAATTGTGGACAAACTGTCTGGAGAGTTAAAAGAGGTAATTAGCAATACCATGTCCATGATTCTTTACTCAACTACCTTCAATAACACTAACTGTGCCACTAACAATAAGTTTCACCAAAAAATACTTTGTATGTTGCCCTTGCCTTAAAATTGAAAAAAAAAAATTGTCACTTGATTCTGCATTGGTTATAACTACCAACATTATCACATTATACTACAGACAGAAAATTAAGCTGCTTTATCAATCACAATGGCACGTTCTTGATTTAAGCAAATCTAATTAAATCTATGGGTCTTTTCAAATCCTATTGACAATAAAAATGAAATTCCATGTTTACTTGTACCATCCCCAAAAGTACATCAAGAACGACTCATGATGACCAGTCAGCACTGAGCGATATCCACGATGACCAGTCAGCACTGAGCGATATCCACGATGACCAGTCAGCACTGAGTGATGTTTATGATGACCAGTCAGCACTGAGCGATGTTCACAATGACCAGTCAGCACTGAGCAATGTTCACGATGACCAGTCAGCACTGAGCAATGTTCACGATGACCAGTCAGCACTGAGCGATGTTCACGATAAACAGTCAGCACTGAGCAATGTTCACGATGACCAGTCAGCACTAAGCGATGTTCACAATGACCAGTCAGCACTGAGCGATGTTTACAATGACCAGTCAGCACTGAGCGATGTTCACGATGACCAGTCAGCACTGAGCGATGTTCATAATTCTACTCAGGCCCCGAGCTTGATTTAAAAAGGGGCAGGGTGCTAGACTTGTTGAGGGGCACATTAATGCATGCACAAAACGCTGCTTCTTCTCGGTGTTGAGTCCAGGGGCCCCCTTAAGGCTCAATCCCATGGTAAAGAAGCTCTGGGGATTTCAGCTATAATCATACAGTACACCTCGAATGAAGCTATTCTGACTGATAGGGACCAGTCATAAGCCAAACAGCTATCATTCTGTGTTCTTTATCCATTGTAAAGTATTTCATTTATGATGCTAAGTAAGATTATTAAGTTAAATAAAAAATGGTTCTGTTACTGACATTCACAAATGGTTGTAACTTGTATTTCGTTACCTGTTTATCCGATACTTTATCTTCCTTCTCTTAACAACTTTGTCTCAGCTCTTCCAACAACGAAAACTTTCTTTCTAACTTCTGTCTTCAATTAGTTTTTTTGCAATATGCGAGAAATATGTGATGTTGCTGGAGTAAGATATTCCGGCATATAAATTTCATTCTTAATGATTATCAAGAACACCACCTCACTCTGCTTTTAATGACTCTTACTTTTAAAAACCAAACTACACCTATGTCCATTTCAGTCAATCCTGACAAAAGTTAAAAAATATTGAATTTATATTTGAAGATGAGGTACTTCTCTGAAATTATTAATGTCCATAATTACTTTGATTTATAAAATTCCATTAGCCTTTCTTAAGTATCAATTATAAACTGGTTGTAACTGGAGTTTTGGCTACTTCTCAATGCCCTTTAAGGCACCTACAAAATAATTCCTCTAAGATTTGGAGGTTTTTAAGACTTATCTGTAAAAAGCAAATGACTTCTGTAGTATTAATACATTAACATGCACTTTCGAATCCAAAACACAAAAACAGGTTTTCAGAAAATTTCAGAGTAAATAGAAATTTTAGAGTAAACAATAAATTTGAAATTCGTGTGTACAAACTTTTTTCAGGAAAATGGTAATATTTGATTGAGTTGATTTACTTGACAATATACAGACTTACTATAAAAGGAAAATAATTTCTTTAAATTCCAAGACACAAAAGCAGGAATTTAGAAATTTTGAGAGTGAGTATAAATTTTAGAGTAAACAATGAAATTAAAATTCATGTGTACAACTTTTTTCAGGAAAACGGTAATATTTGAGTTGATTTACTTGACAATATACAGACTTACTATAAAAAAGGAAAATAATTTTCTTAAAATTGAAAAATTGATGAATAAGAGAACAACATCACTTACATGATCTTTAAAGCAAAATATTCAAAGTAGAAGAAACTGATAAGGAAATCATAAAGGAAACAAAGTGAGTTAATTTTACAAAAGGACATTACAACTCGTACATAATTCAAACAGAAAAACAGATGAGTTGAAGGTCAAGAAAATATTAAGGCTTTGTATCGAAAAATTGAAAAGTGAAATTGTACTCTGAGAGCTGGTATGATCTTCCAATATGAGTAAGTGTCAACATAAAAGACTACTGTAAGTGAAAGGTTCCAATGCAGAGATAGTCACAAGCTTTAAGGATTAGTTCAGTGGTCAAGCATGTTTATTTTATATAAAAAAGGACTTCAAAAGAAACCAAATGGTGAGGAAAGCATTCAAAAATCTTATTTCGTTAAGGAGATATTTAAGTTTAAAGCTTGGTATCATTTGTGTAGAAACGACTGAAATCAAGACTAGTTGTGATGTCATAGCCTCAGATTCCACAAAGTCTTTATGTATTCTATCATATTTTGTCCTGCAATTTTGTGGCTTAAAATCCATGGGATATGTCAAAAAAGAAGTAAAACTGAAACTAGGAAGGGTGTTTATAATATACCACCTGAAGAAAGTTTGAGGGAAAATAATTTAAATAGTGACAAAATTAAATAAACTTTCTTTAAAATGCATACCGACTTTGAGGAATCTGAGGCTGTGACATCACAACTAGTCTGATTGGAGTAATTTCTACAGAATGATACCAAACTTTAAACTTGAATATCTCCTTAACAGGATAAGATTTTGCAATGCTTTCTTCACCATTTTGTATCTTTTGAAGTCCTCTTTTATATAAGATGGACATTCTTGACCACTGAACTAATCCTTTAAAAAGAACAAAAAATATTGCATTATTGGTATAGCATCAGCACAACACCTTGAGTTAACAAACTTGTTTTTCAGTGATATATTTAACATCTGGTTAAGGTTCTTCGGTGAGAGAAAGAAAAGACAACCCTACAGCCAGAAGGGCCCCTGCACCCGCGATTGCTGCACCTAAGGGAAAAAATAAACAATTACAAATTGAAGTCAATAAGGAATTTCAGAGTAAGAACAAACATAATTAATTTAGTTTGGGTATTTTACATCACTTTCTAGACAGTTAAGGTTATATAGGGAAAACCAGGTGGGCCGTTTGATAAGCCTGTTGTGAAGATAGGTGAATGAAGACTAGGGAAGACCGGGTGGGCCATTTGATAAGCCTGTTGTAAAGACATGGTGAATGAAGACTAGGGAAGATCGGATGGGCCATTTGATAAGCATGTTGTGAAGACATGGTGAATGAAGACCAGGTGGGCCATTTGTTAAGCCTGTTGTAAAGACATGGTGAATGAAGACTAGGGAAGACCAGGTGGGCCATTTGATAAGCCTGTTGTAAAGACATGGTGAATGAAGACTAGGAAAGACCGGCTGGGCCATTTGATAAGCCTGTTGTGAAGACATGGTGAATGAAGACTAGGGAAGACCAGGTGGGCCATTTGATAAGCATGTTGTGAAGACATGGTGAATGAAGACTAGGGAAGATCGGGTGGGCCATTTGTTAAGCCTGTTGTGAAGACATGGTGAATAAAGACTAGGGAAGATCAAGTGGGCCATTTGATAAGCCTGTTGTGAAGACATGGTGAATAAAGACTAGGGAAGATTGGGTGGGCCATTTGATAAGCATGTTGTGAAGACATGGTGAATGAAGACTAGGAAGATCAAGTGGGCCATTTGATAAGCATGTTGTGAAGACATGGTGAATGAAGACTAGGGAAGATCGGGTGGGCCATTTGTTAAGCCTGTTGTGAAGACATGGTGAATAAAGACTAGGGAAGATCAAGTGGGCCATTTGATAAGCCTGTTGTGAAGACATGGTGAATAAAGACTAGGGAAGATTGGGTGGGCCATTTGATAAGCATGTTGTGAAGACATGGTGAATGAAGACTAGGGAAGATCAAGTGGGCCATTTGATAAGCCTGTTGTGAAGACATGGTGAATGAAGACTAGGGAAGATCAAGTGGGCAATTTGATAAGCATGTTGTGAAGACATGGTGAATGAAGACTAGGGAAGACCAGGAGGGCCATTTGATAAGCCTGTTGTGAAGACATGGTGAATGAAGACTAGGGAAGACCGGGTGGGCCATTTGATAAACCTGTTGTGAAGACATGGTGAATGAAGACTAGGGAAGACCAGGTGGGCCATTTGATATGCCGGTTGTGAAGACATGGTGAATGATGACTACTTGGGATTAAATCCAGGACCTCTAGCATACTAAGCAGATGATCTGATCGCTAGACTACGAATGTTTTTTCAAGTTGTTGCATAAAAATGTAAGGGAAGTGGGTGTGAACTACCGTGAGGCGAGTAATAGAAATGTCATTTCTGAGGGAGAGGTTGATAGTTGTGGAGTTGGTGACTCTAATGAGCTGATGGCATTCTGACCAGGGTGAGTAATGCACCAAGAAATTTACATTGAGGATTACCTGCATTTCACATACACCCATAAGCTTAAAGGACAATCAATTTGCCCACACATAAAAAGTGGCATATGGCAGCTCATTAAGTAAAGTGTATGTTTGGGCATGGGCCTAACCTAACCTACAATTATAGCTCCTGAACCTACAAAGAAATGGAATGTAAATCGTAACCTGCATATCGAAGAGTCCTATTTGGTGTAGGTTTGTCCTTCTCGTCTATGCTACCGATCTCTGAGGAATGTGTGCTGGATGTCTCCATCTGATGCAGAAGAGTGTCATCTAATGAAAGACAGAGAATTGTAAAAAATGACATTTCGAGGAAGGATACATAGAGATGGCACCATGCCACTGTGATATAGCAGTCCGGTATAAGGAGTTGGGTATAAGAGTCGGGTAGCTCAGTGGGTAGAGTGCACGACTGAGATGCTGGTGGTACCGAGTTCAAGACTCGGTCAGGTCTGACCCGTTTTTCCACAGCTATTTTGACAGATACGCCAATCATTGAAGCGGAAGTATATGGTTTGCAGCTCCTGCTCCCCATTCAGCTGTTGAGAGAAGTGGCAATGGTTGAATGGCGCCCTCTGTGTTTCGGAGGGGACGTTACACTGGAGGTCCTGATGGTACAACAGTCAAACTCTACCTGGTTCTCTGAACACTATTACAGAAGAGAAGCATGAAAACGCGGTCTTCATTTACTTCCCTGAGCTAATGGATGGATGATGTGCCATTGGGCAGCTCTCCCCTTGCTAAAGCTTTGATGTCTGTAAAGCCCTCTTTAATATACTTGTATAGAAAGGGCGCTATATAAAATATTTGCTATTAATAATACTCTATCTTTTTATTTAATTTACTTACTTTTAAGCATTGTTGTTTCTTATTTAATTGTCTTTTTTGGTTATTATATTACAGATCAGTGACACACCAAAACTATTCCTTTTCTGTGAAAATTCCTCTTGTGGGATACAATTCACTTTTATGAATAATAATATAAAATCTTTTTTGACTTTCATGTACAATTTTGAACTTTGTTCCGATCTTCCCCACCATTTATGAATACTTTTGTCACTGAGCACTAGTTAAAACAAATTTTGAAGATTTTGTTAAGGAGTATTAAAGGATTAGTTCAGTGGTCAAGCAAGTCCATCTAATATGAAAGAGGACTTTAAAAGAAACAAAATTGTAAAGAAAGCGTTCAAGAATCTTATTCCGTTAAGATTTAAAATCTGATATCATTCATGAAGAAACGACTGAAATCTGACTAGTTGTGATGTCACAGCCTCAGAATCCTCAACGTCTTTACGTATTTCATCATATTTTTTCCTGCAATTTTGTGGCTTAAAAACCATTGGATATGTCAGAAAAGTAGTAAAATAGATTTTAGTAAGGGTAATTATAATTTAAAACCTGAAGAAATTTCAAGGGAAAAAAATTCAAATTGTACAAAAGTTAAATAAATTTTCCTTAGAATACATTCACAATTGTTAAAAATGTGAGGATGAGTTGCCAACCTTCCATAGTAGACTTAATTACTACAAGCATTTCTGCACAGATGAGATAGAGCTTTGAACTTGAATATCTCCTTAACCGAATAAGATATTGACGTAGTTTCTTCACCATTTTGTTTCTTTTGAAGACCTCTTTTATATAAGATAAACTTGGTTGACAACTGAACACCTGTGAAATGAATTCCTAATAACAAAGTATATATTGAAGAACACATGTCATAAATCTTTTCCATCCTTCACGATAGAAAACAAGATAACAAATGGAACACTAAAAGAAGTACCAACTCTTTTCTTCAAAGTAACCTTCTGTTTCATAAACACAAACACAATATCAGAATGTGGATCCTTGTCACTTCATATACCATACAACAAAAATTGAGAGAGAAGATATTCGTCAAGAACAAACTGATGACATTCTGAATTTCAAAGCTTAAAAGACTTCTTCGACGATGACGACGACGACGAGTGAACACACAATCACAATGACGGGGTCGTCGCCTGCGTATTCGGTTATGATAGTAACAATGCTATCACGAAACGCTTAATACGACCCGGACGAGAACACAGGTACGACGTACGGACAGACATAACATCGACAACCAAGTCAATGTCCACGGCCTTTGATAACCAGTTGTGGTGCACTGGCGTGTCTACCCAACCCAGGTTTGAACCCAGGGCCTCCTGGTCTGTAGACATGTATGATAACCGCTACACCACAGTTGGTAGACTTCTTCAAGATGACTATGCTTTATATATTGAGCAATTTTCCTTCCTTATCCCAATTATTGTGCTGAAGTGTGGGGAAATACATATAAATCTAATTTTACTCCATTATCTTTTAAATAACAGAAGCTTATTTGTATTGCAGAGATCGCGTTAACGAAAAATTTGTCGTATATTACGCCATGGCTGAAATTTCTTACGACACAGCTTGTACCTGCTTTGTAAGATTTAGATATAGCATGTGGAATTTTACGCCAGAGTTTTTCATTAACATAAATGAAAATCAAGAACATCTTACCTCTGTGATGCGATTCAAAGTTTTATTTCACACAAAAAAGATTTTGAATTACTTATAAATAAAAGAAATATGACACAACTACGAGACTAACGGCCAAATGATTCAACATGCCCGTAGTGCTGTCATAAACACATATAGGCTAGTACATAGACCCTATGCATGATGTACGTACACTGTACAGTGTACGTGAAAGATTTGATGTTGCTTTGAATGCAGGCTGTCAATTGTCGATGATATCATTAGCTAAGATTCAACTTTCCTCCTGTATTGTGTTGATCGTGTATCTGTGAAGTGATCACTGTCTGCAAGTCAAGTTACTATACTGTAAGGAAGTAGGCGTGTTCGAGATCTCAATAGTATATTATCGTTGACAATTGGTCAAAGTTCACTAAAACCTCATGAAAGTTTGGATATGATAAACAAAAGTATTTTCTAGTTTATTTTGGGATTGTTAACCCAAATTTCATAAATCACCAATCAACATTCAACAAGGATTGGGTATGAACTTTTCCTTAATATTTTTGTGATAATAAGTCTGATTTGTTAATGTTTTTGGTATTTAAAACGCAATTTTCATTTAGTTTAGCGAGGCAGGCCTACACAAGTGAGTGTGTTAACAATTACTTGCAAGCTTCGCTAGTGCGCAATGCCCTGTACATTATGCAATGCCCTGTACATTATGCAATGCCCTGTACATTATGCAATGCCCTGTACATACGACAGCAAATTGACAAAATACGCCAAACTTTAAGGGCTTGTCATAACCAAATACGCCAGGCAAAAAATTATAACGCAACCTCTGTCGTATTGTATGTAATGCCAATTTTTTCTACAATACACAATCTTTTCTACAAATTGAAAACATTAAGATTATTACAAATGATAGATTTCAGTACAGGAGTATTTATGTTTAAGGCTTATCAGATGTTATTACCAGGGAACCTACAAAATATTTTCTCATTGGCATCCAATGTTGGATGTAACACGAGACAAAAAAATAATTTCAAACAAAAGTATGTAAGGTAAAAACAATTGTGCATCTCCACCTCAGGAGTTAAATTCTGGAACTCACTTGATGATAGTAGGAAGAAACAAAGTACAAACAAATTTATTGGCATTTCAGGTGTATCAAGATTTTCATTAAGTTGTGCAAGTGTGTAATTGCCTAATCTGATCATTTTTTCTTTCTTTCTTATTAATTGTTTTTGTTCTCAAAGGTTTTTCTTATGGTATCTTTATATGTACACATTTATGTTTGTTTTATCACAAATTTTTCCAATTCATGTTGAAAATAATGTTTGTGGAAAACATTTCATGTAGTATTACACTTTAGTTTTTTCTATTTCTATGCAATAATTTACAGATTAGATGACAAAACAAAGATTAAAGAATTTATTGTTAATTTGAAAATGTATATAATTTGTCAGTTACACATGTATGAGTATTATTATTTGTTAGCAATAAATTGTGTCACTGTCAGCTCAGAAGTCTTAAGTAGCAGTAAGTGTTAGCGCAGACTTCCTCTTTGTACAATTGTAGCAGCCATCTTAAAAGATATATTCCATTGTCAAGATAGGTTCTTAGAGAAACAAAATAATTAAAATATTGTTCAAAACATTTATTCCACTAAGCAGATTTTCAACTTCAAAGTTGGAACAGATATGTCAAAAAAGAACAGGTTTTATCACTGTCTCAAATTCTTTAGAAGTCGGGTAGCATTTTATTAAAAAAAAAGTTTTTGAGATTTTGTCGCTTACAATCATTAGGTATGTTAACAGATGAGTTAGCAAATAGTTTAGTAACAGCGTGAAATTTGATTTCTATTAGCAGAATAAGATATTAAATTAGTTTCCTTGAAGTACTTTGTTTCTCTCCTTTATTATTGACGAAATAACACTATCAGACCACTAATTAAAAACTTGAATGATAGTAAGGCAACCTTTACATGCGTTCCAACTTACCAGGGACTTGCTCTTGCGTGAAATCTAAATCTTCACCAGTGACCTCCACATTGAGCAGCTCCTTGAACCTAGCTGCCACGTCTGATGGTTCCTCATCCCGGAAGACGTAATCACAGATGCTGAACTGGCAGCTTGGGTGACGGACAAAGACACGGCTTGGGGTTGATATGACGGGTGGTGGTTCTGGGAAACGGAATTGGTGAATTGAACACATATCTTTCTCAATTTTGCATATATTTGTTAAAATCATCAGACTATATCTATAAAAATCATATGTATATATATATATATATGTATATATATATATATATATATATATATATATATATATATATATATATATATATATATATATATATATATATAAATATATATATATATAAATATATATATACATATATATATACATATATATATATATATATATATATATATATATACATACATATATATATACATATATATATATATATACATATATATACATATACATATATAAATATATACATATATATATATATATATATACATATATAAACATATATATATATATATATATATACATATATATATATATATATGTATATGTATATGTGTATGTGTACATGTATATGTGTATGTGTATATGTATATGTATACATATATATATATATATATAAATATATATTATATATATCTTATATATATCTTATATATATACAAATAGAAAAATTTCAAGCCACCCAGAAACCAACTTTTCTTATTTAATCAATCTTTCTATCTTCTACAAAAGAAATTCATGAGAAATGTGTACGACAATTGTCATTACTAATTACATAAAACCAGTGAGGATTCTACTAATGCATTAGTGCATTTCATTACCTGTATCCAATTCTTTAACTTCTTTTTCTCCGCAGCTTTGTCTCAGCTCTTCTACCAGCAGATCAAACCTTGCTTGAAGGCTCCTTGTAAGATCTTCTTTGATAACCTACCAAAAGTGAATCAAAAATGTCTACAATTTGACCTGCAGGTACCTTTTTTGATTACTTTTGTCAAATCAAATGACATTAAACTGTTGCACAAATGTAGCTAACTGTAGAAACACAAAGAAATACAAACAGAAAAACATCTCAATCATTAAACTTCTCTCATATGATTCCAGTGCTGCATTTTGACCCATAACCTTCAACCTTTGACATCATATCTGACCAAGACCTGATGAACCATAGATTGTGGCAGATGGCCCATGAGTGACACAAAAAAATCTGAGGATTTAATTATAGCTTCCTCTGAGGATCACACCCTACCCCCACCCTCCCTCTCAAAAAAAATTAAAAAAATCAGTTGACCACCTGCTTGAAATAGATTTGATCAATCCTTAAAAATATTCACTTTTGAATAAAATGTGTTTACCATCTTTTCATTACAAATTTTATTTCAATGAAATTATTTCATAACATAAAGTTACAATACGATAAACACAATTGCTCACCCTTTCCACATCTCTGCAATTCCCCTTGTTGTTGGTGTACGCTCTGCCCTGTATCCAACCTTTTATATGAATTTGTGCCTCATGACTTGACTGTTTGACTTTCTCATTGTTGCTTGTATTTGTCTGCAATGGAAAAAGAATATTTTGAAGAAAATAATGAACAGTTATTGCATGTACATGGCATGAATTAATGATAGTAGATCTAGGGAGGCATAATCCTTCTGCTTTAATAAAGCTTAGCTGGGATTTGCCTGACAAAGGGGCAACCTCTCGAACAAGGATATAAGTTAAATCATATGTTAGTTACATTTATATTTCTTATTGTTTCCCCAGCAGATTAAAAGACACCTCCGAGGTGATAGAAGGGGGCAAATTCTACCCTGAAGCTTAGCAGCTGATCCATTTCTAGTGTGATACCTATAAAACAGTTTGTACATCCTGGCTGGGTATAGCTCCACCTGATACAAGAAGATCAGCAGCTAGCAATAAAGAATGTCAGGGTCAAGAAACAAATGAATGACATCCTATGTATGGACACATGCCTGCTCGGAGTAGCCTTAAGTCAAGGAGAAGCTTCCTAAAATGCATGACCCCCCATGAAACTTGTGTCACCATGTGAGAAGACTTATTTACCTCCCAACATCAATAACAATGGGGTTGATGGCAAAAGAGAGCTTGCAGCTGTTGGAGACTCAACCTGGGCAGAGTGGAAATGCCTTAAACACCTAAGAATGGGAGTTGGACGTGACAAGGTCACCCTGAATAAATGGGGATATACATGTCCCCTGTTGGGAGGAAACATGCACTGCTGCCGCCATTACAGATTATAATGACAAAGCACAGCAATGTGTTTAACTATGGCTGAAACAAATATAGCTGTTGTGATGTAGGAACCTATAAGATTATTCTCGAAATTATAACTGTTTTCAATATTTTCTTTGAAATTGTAAACTAACATGGGATGATGCCCATGTTTATTACAAAAATACAATAATAATAAATTTTACACTCACAAGAAGTGATAATAATTCCACGGTGATTGGTTGCCTTGGTGACTGGGTTGTCTGGCCTTTCTTCCCTGCCTTTTTCTTAAGAAGAAAAATAAAATAATCAAATTCATGTGGAACATCTTTGTTTGTTTTTACTAAACCTAGGACTGATATCATAACAAAGAAAAGAAAAACAGCTGCCAGAGAGAGGTGGTTCATTTATGAATAGGTTTGGATCATTTACAGAGAAGTAGATTTCTCCTCCTAGATTGATGTTCAAAAACAGCAACACTTTGAAAATGACTAGATAAAAACAAAATGCATGTATTACTGTCAGAAAGTGACATTACATTATCATGTTAATATTGGGTGATCCCACATAAGCTGAAATCAGTGACATTACATGTGGTTGGACAGGGAGGAGGTATATAAGTAGAGGTAGGACAGGGGAGGGGGGAGGGAATAGATATGTAGAGGTGTCAGGTGGGTTATGGGAAGGGAGGGGTAATTTAATCTTACAAATTTATGCTAAGCCTAATTCTTATCATCATGTGTTATTATCTTGTAACAGTGGTGGCCTGCTTGTCCAAGCATTTGCCTTATCAGGCTTCCTCACTTACTCATGTCTACAAATTGTTGCAAATGTATGGACTGTACATTATATATAAAGACTTACTTTTCCAGAAAGAGAATCAATGGAATCACTTTCATCCCTCAGTTGACCATTGATCAGAACCAGAGACTCGTTGACTTTGTCTTGAAGAGGATATAGACCATGCTTTAAGTGAAAAAGAAAACTTTTAAGCAAATGATCCCACGAAAGCTTTCAGAAGATTATGTAAATGGAAAGTAATAATTCATTAACATTTCACTATCGATAAGTCTGAGTCCGTCTTGTCTGGAAACAATTAAAAAGTTCTCACAAAAACTAAAACCTAACGTGACTTGACATTTTTTTAGAGTATAGTATCTGTTACAGATACCAAAACTGCATAATATATCACAATAAAAGATTTCTCTGAAAGTTAAAACAAATTAAACACTTTGAAACAAGATTCGTGATGCACTTTCTTTTGTCGTCTCATCGTAAATGTCTAAAAATAACTATAGTGACGTAGCTACAACACGTTGTTAGGAATGATCAGGGGTATGTCATGTATTACAGCAATCCAAGTGTCCAATTTTCAGAAAATTAAACTAAAGATCATTACTGTAGTAGAATTTAAATGATAAAATAAAATCTTCCCTCAATTATAACTTTTCCCTAATAATTATGATTATGAATATAATAATTATAATTCTGAATATTTCATTCAACATACTGGATAACTATCAATATATTCATTTAACAATAAAAATCGTAGGTAAAATAACTTTTATACTTCGTCTTCATAAAAATTGATTCTTTTTAATATCAATGCCATTTCCATCAATTTTGCTTTCTTTAATACAACTTTTCCCCATCCAACATTTAGTAATTTTTCTCCACTAGCAATCACACTTAAAAGAACTGTGCACTGTGCAACTATTGTTAAATTGTTTTTGCCAGGGGATAAAACAATTGAAAACAGAAAGAAAATGAACAATGTAGAAAGCCTACTTTTAAACAAATTCTTCTAAAAAACATCTCCACCCATCTGTTCACATACCCAGATGGTTTAAGCCCCAAATATTTCAGACAACTATGCAAATCAGTTAGAGCATTAAACATAATTGACCTCGGGGCAAACAAACCTTAAATCCGCAATCATGCATTGACATTTGGATATTCAAGCAACCTGCCATAAGTAAGTTTTGAATCATTTATGGCACTTCTCCGGATCTTTAGAGTTTTTAGCAAAAGGAATAAACAAAATTGCCTTTGCTAACCATTCTGAATAGCAGGAATCGGATTTACAATGTGGGTAGCGAGCCCGTGAGTGCAATTTTCGTTCACCAATTTGTCGTCACTCAGTCTGTGTGTGCAGAAATTTGTTTTGTGCGGTATGAGCGCGCACCTCTACTGTACCAATGCTGCATAGGATTTTTGCCCCACTTAGTTACGCAGATTTTTTTGCTAGGCAAATTCATGCAGTAATTGGTTGATAAAGCTGTCAATCATCTAATTTAGAGAGGTTGATTAAATCCATAACAGAGTAATATTTAAAAAGAAGTTTCATCACAAGTCTTCTTTATATAACCAAGCTGAATATTCCTCACCACTAAACTGATCCTAGAGATCTAATTTGGGAAAGAGGATTGTAACCATAGACTGACTAAGACTATGGTTACAAGTTTGTTGCTGACTCAAGGAGTCAGGTAGCTCAGTTGGTAGAGCACACAACTGAGATGCTGGAGGTACCCAGTTCAAGCCTCGGACAGGTCTAACCAGTTTTTCCACAGCAATGCAGACAGATACGCCGATCATCAAAGCAGAAGTACGTCGTTTGCAGCTCCTGCTCCTCATTCAGCTGTTAAGAAAAGTGGCAATGGTTAAATGGTGCTCGCCGTCCTTCAGAGGGGACGTTAAGCTGTCGGTCCCGATGGTAGGACAGTCACACCCTACCTGGTTCTCTGAGCACTTTTCGAAAAGAGTAGGGTGAAAACCCGGTGTTCATCCACTTTCGCCCCGGTTGCACGAGACTGGCATCTGCTATGCAGGCTATAGCTTGGCGTCTATTCTCCATATACTAATGTCTAACTTCTGCCGAGTTCCCGTAAGGAAGGATCATGAACAAAAAAACAAACAGACTTACTGAGACAAATTTACTATAGTGGCTGCAGTCCTCCACTTTCTCTTTCAGTGGTATTTTATGCTCAACGTGAAACTTGCAGTTTACACATGTCCAATTCTTGATGAAATTCTGGAACTTCCAGTCTGCTGGTTTAGGTGTGCTCTACAAAAAAAAAAAAAAAAAAAAATTTTGATTCTAATAAACTTAAAAGGTCATCAGCTATTGAGAGCGAAAAAGGAATTATGAAAAAAAAAATGGCTTCAAAAGTATATTTGTGCCATCATAAATTATATGAGCTGAAAAAGCAGTCTCTTTTTCAACTACAGTCTTTTATGCTGGGTTGGGTTTACATTGAGGCAAACTCTACAAATTGGAAATGCAGGAGAAATATGTTTTGAAATGCCAACAACAATGGAGAAAAGTATTCAAGTTCAAAATTATTTTTCTGTCATCATAAAGGAAGATCAAAAAGTGGTTCCATTATCAACATTACGTCCAATAATCGGCAACAAATTTTCAGTCTTTTCACAATGCAAGAACCTCCATTTCAGTGGGTATGACTTTCAGACGCTGCTGGAAGCAATTAAGACACCTACCACAGATAGTTAAGTGATTTTATGCATCAGTAATTACACTCCCAATCATCTATATGCACACAATGGAACTTATTGTAAAGAGCCAGGCATTGTGGATTTTGTTACTGCAGGGCCAAGTCATCCGTGTAATGTGGGGCTGAGGATTCATTTGGACTTTTAAAAGGATGTTTTCATCAGTGAGTTATAAACACTCTGGTGAGTTTGGATGCATTAGACTGAAAATTTATATCCATAGTTATTCATTATGATGACTAGCCTGTTTAAATTGCTGGGTTGGCTTTACCTTGTGGCAACCTACAGGCATTTGGGCAAAGCAGCAAACACTTAAGGGTGCCAAAATTGCTTGTTTAGGGCCTCTTAAAAAAATAAAAACTCAGAAAAATCACTTCCAATTTCTAAGGAAAAAATAATTAAATTGACTATACCTTTGGGTCTGCAACATTGATGGTGCGACATGTAAGTCTGTTTTCAAACGGTGAAATTAAGGCTAAATATGTACACAGTGAGGTGAAGTACATGAAAAATGACAAAATACTTTTCTAAATGGAACACAAGTTAACACAATATTTTTTTTTAATTATGAAAATTTACTTGTTGTTCCAACGATATATTACACATCTTGCAAATATTAAAAAACTGGTCAGGTACAATTCTTAAACTAACATAGTTATTCACGAAATTTAAGATTGACTAAGAATTAAAAGCTCATTATTACTGTAGGCATCCACGGACCTTTTAATATTTCTTGTTATCATGTCATTTTTTTACCAATTTTTCTGTTTTGTGTTTTCTTAAAAATCTTATTAACAGACAATATTCTTTTTGGAGTGTCTCTTGTCCCTCCCTGAATTGTACATATACACATCTATTTGCATCACGTTAGAAATTTTAGTTCAATTTAATTTAAAATATGAATCCGTCTCGAATTAACTGTAAAAAGCAAAATGCGACTTTAAGGATAATCTACATAATAATCCATTCAAACAAAACAATAAAAACACATCTATAAACATTTAGGTCCCACAAAAGAGAAGGACAAATTCCTTCTTCTAAAAAAAGGAAAGTTTGTTTGTTTCCCTTGTATGAGATACAATTGATTGGACAATTTCAGTTGATTGACTTCTTTGCTCTGTGACTTACATCCTTCTAAAGCATGGGATGTTTTCCAACTAAAGTTTTGAAGGGTGTAAATAGGTTTGTCCCATTAAAGAAAGTCTGTAAGCGCAATCTGCTAGTGTTGATGTCTCATGAAGTTTGCAGGCTGTTTGGAAAAAGAAGAAGTTGTGGCGTTATTGTAAACAGTGGTGTCCTGCGGAGCTTGCTATGTATAAAGATCATGAAAAGTTCACAAAGGGTTTGATAAGAGACACTAGAGTTTTTTTTTGAAAATCATTTGTCTAAAGAGGTTAAGATTAATCCTAAGTCGTTGCAATTGTATGTTTACTCAAAGCAAAAAACCAAGGAGGTTGTCGGTCCCCTTCAGGGTAATGATGGTGTTACTATCAATAATGGTAAGGATATGGCTGAGGTTTTGAATGACCACTTTGTGTCTGTTTTTACTAAAGAGTCCCTTGCTGATGATGTTGTTGAGTATTTTAGTGTGCACTCTCTAATATCCATTAAGGATGTTGATTTTTCAGTTGATCTTGTGTTTAAGAAGTTGAAGGGTTTGATTTCAAATAAAGCACCCGGTCCAGATGGTATACATCCTGCTGTCTTACGTGAGTGTTCTGATGTTCTTTCTGTTCCCCTGAGTATTACCTTTTAAAACTGCTTTGATGATGGTGTTGTTCCTAATGATTGGAGAATTGCTAAGGTCACTCCTATTTTTCAAAAGGGTGACCACAGTTTGCCCTGTAACTTTAGGCCAGTGAGTTTTACTAATGTTGTGTGCAAGGTCATGGAGTCCATTGTAAAGGATGTTGTACTAGATCATTTATTGGTCAATAGATTGTTGAATTTTTCCCAGCATGGGTTCTTACCCAAAAGGTCTTGTGTTTCTAATCTATTGGAGCTTCTTGATGATGTTACTAAACTAGTTGATTCCGGTCATAACATGGATTTTATCTATTTAGATTCTAAAAAGCATTTGATAAGGTTCCATTAGGCAGGCTCCTGTTGAAAACAAGAGGGCTTGGTATGGAGGGAAAGTGTGCCAGTTGGATAAATTCTTGCTTAGTTGACAGGTCACAAAGAGCTCTTGTTAATGGTGAAGTATCTCCATGGAAGAAGGTTACAAGTGGTGTTCCTCAGGGTTCTGTATTGGATCCGCTTTTTTTCTTATTCTTCATTAATGATATTGATAATTCCTTTATCTCCAGAATTTGTAAATTTGCTGTTGACACTAAGCTGTACAGGATTGTGCATGATGCTAGGGGTTCTTCACTTTTGCAAACTGATCTGGATAAGTTAGTTTGTTCAAAAAGCTTCTACAGACCAAACATGGCAGATGTCATTCAATGTTGATAAATGCAAAGTTATTCATCTTGGTCAGAGCAATTTGGCTTTTGATTACTGCATGAATGGTTCAAATTTTGGTTGTGTTGATCAAGAGAGGGATCTAGGAGTTGTCATTACTAGCAATCTGAAGCCATCTAAAAGTGTGTAAAGCAGCTGCAAGGGCAAATAGGATGCTTGGTTTGATTAGAAGAAATATTTGTGTTCTTGGTAGAGAGGTTGTTCTTAATTTGGATAAGCAGTTAGTCAGGCTTCACCTTGAGTATGCTATTCAGGCTTAGGAGTCCCTTTTATGAGAAGGATAAGTTAATTTTGGAGCAGGTTCAGCGAAGAGCCACTAGACTTATTCCCAAAGTAAGGAATCCTCTCTTATGAATCTAGGTTGCGAATTCTTGGTTTGACTATACTCGAGTTGGGAAGAGTACGTGGCGATATGATTCAGGTTTTTAAATTCCTATCTGGTAGAGATTCTTTGAAGGAAGGGGAAGGGGGGGGGGCATCACATCGATTTCCCAAGTTTCATCATTCTATAATCTCTGTTATATTTTCTTAACTTTATATGTTGATATCAATGTGCATCACTGCTTTAAAACAAAAAGCAAACAAGTTAAAAAAGATACTTCTTGGTCTTTGAGCTGATCTGTAACATTGTCCAGTCTAAACTCTCTGAATCTGTGTGCGCATGAAGAAGTCCTCTTTTATGGAGCAATTTGTGAATTGCAAACACGATTTGTCTGAGTCGGCTGTCAAAGCTTGATAGAACACTATCACTTGCCATCACGTACACACCAATAATACCCAGTCCACCTGGAAGCATTCTGGTTACCTGTAATCAAAAAGAAGTACTTAAACGTATTGTTTTTTCTAAAAATATTACGGGATCTGGGTGATTATGGACTTTGTTTGCACTTGTTATACATCATTAACTATAATGTTCTATGATAGTATACCTTAATCATATAAGGATTTTCTAAATCTTGCTTCACTGCACAAAGCGAAACCTTTATCTCAAAGATCATGAAATAATTTGAGACAAAATTTTCTGTAAGTTATATAATTTATTTTCTTTCTGGTGGTGAACTTAATAGAAATTGCCATGAGTTTCAACTTTCAAGGGTTCCTATATGAAATGTTAGATCAGTATGGGGATTGAGAAATAGAAGTTCTTTTTTCATTCCTATCTCTCTAACTATCACAGTCAAACTCCTCATAATCAAACTCCTCAAGCATATGACTCACATAAAGTCAGTAAAGATATTATGCTAGTTTGTTAGGCATAGAGTATTCTTTTTTTTTTTTAAAGATCTCATTCATATTATGAACTGCACTGCACAAAGCATAACCTTTATCTAAAAGATCATGAAATAATTTGAGACAACATTTTCTGTAAGTTATATGATTTCTTTTCTTTCTGGTAGAAGGTGGTGAATTAATAGAAATTGCCATGAGTTTCAACTTTTAAGGGTTCCTGGATAATATCTTATACTGGAGATCAGTATGGGGATTAGGGAATAAAAGTTATTTTTGTATTCCTATCTCTCTAACTATGTTTCTTTGTTTGATGAGGGCTTAACGGCACCACAACAGCAAGGGTCAAATTGTGCCTGAGAGGTTAGATCATTCCAAAGCTAGGAAGGAAAGAAAACAGGGGGAGATTGAGAGAAACATGAGAACTAAAAGCCAGAAAGCTAGAATCGATAGAGGAGGTGCATAGGTGAAAAAAACAAAATAGAGAGAGGGGATGGGAGAGGAGGACTAAATATGGTTATAGAGGGAAGCATGATGAAGGAAGGAGATAATTTGATCCAAAGGGTTTTTCTGGAAGGGCTAAGCTATTGAGTTGTGGGGAGCAAGAAAAGCTCTGGGAAGGTTGTACAGGGGGCAAACAAGGAGAATGTGAGGGACTGTGAGGGTGCTATCATGGTCAAACTATCATGGTCAAACTCCTCATAATCAAACTCCTCAAACATATGACTTACATAATGTCAGTAAAATATTATGCTAGTTTGTTAGGCAAAGAGTATTCTTGTTTTTTTTAAAAGATCTCATTCATATAACAAACTTCATATTTTCTACAAAAGATAAAAATATGGATTTCGTTCAATTGTCGAATGTCTATTTTGAAACTTTCTTTAGTATCTACATGATATGCATTTAATGCAATCCAAAGAAAGATGAAAATACAGCAGATATCTAAAATTAATACCTGTCTCGCATGCTCTGCAACCCATTGGTCACGTAAATCATTAATGTTGCCCTTGGGCCTTTTTGATTGCTCTGTTGTCTCTTCATCCTCAGCATCATCCTCATCTGGGGTAGGAACAAGGGCAACAACAGACATTCGTTGCTCAAATACCTTAAATAGAAACAAGAATCATAATATTTAATCTTACCCTCAAAGGTCTTGGAACAGACTTCAACAGCATATAAAGTAGAATGGGTACAAGTAATCATGATTATTGTGCGACTACAGAAATACATTCTCATTACAATTTTGATATCATGATTCTATATTTTGTGTGTACCAGAACTGAATATGCCACAATATAGTAGCCTTCATAGGGGTGGGGGTGGGGTGGGGGTGGTGGGGCTTCTTTTTGTTCTATCAATTGAAGAACAAAGAAAGAAAAGGCCCTAACTTCCCAATGTCAATAAAAGAATGTCATTAAGCCTTTCCAACCTGTACCCTTTCCTTACCCCGACACATTCCCAGAACTACATCTTGGATTGTACTAATACAGCTTTCAAATTAGGAAAATATGTGTGTCAGGCACGTCAAGCAACATGAAAAATGTACAATAAGATTAAAGCAAAATTAGGCGAAATAATACGACAAACTATACATAAGAAATTATACATCGGAAATAATACAATTCCTCTCACCGCTAATAATGCACACTCCAGACTGTCCCACATTCCAACCTGTCTCAAATGTCATCCCATGCCTATACTCCATGCAATCACACCTGTAAACCAGTTATATACTTTATGTCATTCCACCACTTGCATGACTCACGTGCCATCACCACTGAAATCCAGATGACACCCCACCACACCCTGTTCCATATGTCGACACACCCTGTTTCACATGCCAACCCATCCTGTTCTACATGCCAACCCACCCTGCTGTCCAACGTGCCAACACATCCTGACCCATATCCCAACCCACCCTGCTCTACATACAATTCCACCCTGTCCCACATGAAATCCCACCCTCATCGTAATTCCTTCAGCTACTTTATCATCATCTTCTCGTCTTTTCCACATTCTACTTATTGTTTATATTTCCTAAACCCCTAAGTTGAAATTCTTTAGAAGCGAGGAAACTTTTATTTGCTTCTTTATTCACGGCAAGACAAAAATTTTGATTCCTATTCATATCATGTCAATACCACAACAAAACTAGAAATGTGAAGTTAGTAAGTCTTTTCGATCTCAGGTCAAACATTTTTGATCTCAGGTCAAACAGTTTGCAGCAAAGTCCGTTTTTATGCAAATAACCTAATAAATATGCACACTATAACTCACATATAAGTGTGAACAATGCTCTTCATACATACTGCATGATCAATTGTTTAAGCAAAATCACCACACCAACTTTAATTCAAGAGATACCACACATACAAATATTTTCATCGCTATGCAAATAAGCTAATTAATATGCATACATAACCCCACCAATCATGCTCAACTGAACAGTACCAATGACCTCTACCACTGTGCCAAGTTATCATCTCAGGTTAATTATTTTGTAAAAAAGTCTGTTATGTAAATAATCTAATATGCACATTACACCTCACCATAAACAATGCTCTTCACATATATAATCATTTTTGTAAACAAAATCCCACTCCCACTTTACTTTAAGAGATATCATAGATACATATATGCAAATAAGCTAATTACAGTAGTATGCACTTCCGTTATCCAAAATCATGTTTATTTGAACAGTACCCATGTCTACCCCTGTGCCAAGTTACATGAATGTACACCATTCATAACTTAAGTTCTTCATTCATGTTAAACTTTTATACAAAAGTCTATTGTTATGCAAATAACATAATTAATATGCACACTTCACCTCACCATTAAGTGTAGACAATGTTCTTCAAATATATGATCAGTTGTGCCAACAAAATTCCCACATCCACTTTAATTTAAGAGATATCATAGATACAAATATTTTCATTGTTATGCAAATAAGCTAATTAGTATGCACACACAACCCCTAATCATGCTCACTTGAACAGTACCCCTATGCCAAGTTACATAAATGTACACCATTCATAACTTAAGTTATGGAAACTTTAACCAAAACTTTAACCTGAAAAATATAAGTTAATTGCACACACAACCCCCAATCATGCTTATTTAAACAGTACCCATATCCTCTACACTGGGGGAAAAAGAGAGAGGGGGGGCACTTCATACTAAAAGTGGTAGGGGTGTGCAGCCCATGAACCAAAAAACATACCCGCAGAATGACAGACTTTCTTTGGTAACTGCAGTATGAAATTACACAATTTTGATACCCGCAGTATGAAAGAAGTCAATTTTGATACCAGTAGTATGAGTATTCAACAAAAATATTGTAAAAATGGACCAGCAGTAAAAAGCTTAACACAGTAAAACCTAATTTTCTTGGACCTGCACTACGAAAATGATGAAAGAAGACAATTATTTTACTACAAAAAAAAAAAAAAGATTTAGTACAATTTATTTTTCATTATTTTTTTATAGTAAAAAAAGACACCTGCACTACGAAAATGGTGCAAAAAAAGCACCTCTTCGAGTGGCACATATTCATATACCTCACACATGAAAGCGCCTTCCCCTCCCCTGGGTCCTCTACCCCTATGCCAAGCCACATGAATGTACACCATTCATAACTTATGAAAACTTTGACCAAAAACTTTTAACCTGACAATTATTTTCATTGCTATGCAAATAAGCTATTTAGTATCAGTACCCATGTCCTCTACCACTATGCCAAGTCACATGAATGTACACCATTTAATTTTTGCACCGGGTCCAAAAATCGGACTGGGTACCTGACCTGCATTATTGGTTGGGTATCCAACAAGGCCTTTTCAATATTTTTTGCAGAAGTAGTAGTATCATTATACTGTATGTCTTAAAATCTAACAGTGTACAGTACCTTGTAAAATCTTGTAATATTTCTTGTTTTTTTCAATCGTATCTTTGTTTTTGTGAATAAAGAAATAAAATACAAATGTTTCTTGTCTCTTTTATTTACCTGTCTTCATAAAATACCACAAAATAATAATATACTCACTTCCTCAAAATTTCATAGGACAGGTTACTTGGTTTTCTATTCTAGAATAATACATGATTCCACGGTTCCAATTATGTACACGCTCAGTAACTCGTAACAATTGCATTTGAACACAACATGTGATAGGTTCATAGTAGGGTTTACATTTTTTTCCAGCAAATAGCAGACATGCTTTAAAAATACTACACTGCTTGTTGCGTACTTTTAGCCACATCGCTCGTTCAACATTATTTCTGCAATGTGTGACAATATTTTATGATCGTTTTATTGTATTGCATTGGAATAAAAAGGAAAGAAACACTTTATAATTTAAGTTTAGATTTATTCTTTTAACATACAATTCTGAAACAGAAACAGTCTGCAATTGGTAATATTATGAAAATCAATACCCGGGTGGTATTTTTGGAACCGATTAACAATACAATCAGTAGGGTACCTAGATATTTTGGGTACCCACTTTTCTAGGTGCAAATGCAATCATGATAAATCAAACAAAAAACTAATTCCAATAAACTATGAAATGTTTCTATCAGGAAAATTTCTGTGTTTTTGTCCAATTCCATGAGGCGAAAATAAGTTTTTACTTATGGTACTGTTGTACCGTAAAATTATTTTTCGTGAAACTAGGTAAGTATTATTATATGAACAATATGCTGTGTAGGCCTACATGTGTTACGAATTCTTCGACTCACTTGTCCAAATACCAGTCCCACAACCCATGCATCACCTTCTGCAAACAATTCCTTCAAATAGTCCTGAATGTACTCTTCTGCTTGTACCGTTTTACCCATCTTAATCCTTTTTCTTAGCCAAGTATAAGAAACTTCCGAGACGTGATTGTTAGGTAGTATAAAAGTAATCCAGTATTCATCGCTTCTCCATGGTACTTCACAAGAGAGCATTGTGCTTTGTTTCCGTTTAATGTGGCTAAGCGTTCGACCCTCTACACCCCCCCCCCCTCCTTTCCCTACACTTCCCCAACCCAATACCTCCATTTCACCGACCACGCAAATCTCAAATACCTCCCAATATTTCATGTGAAGCTAGGAAGTTTTTACTTTTCATATGTTAACTTGTTGTTATCAATCTTTCATTAACATTCTTTAAACAGGGGCAGTTTCTTCTATACTTAATTCGCCCCGTTTCAAGAATAATATAGTGTCTAGCTGCTTACGGTAATCCTCCGCTTAGGCGCTTTACAAAAACAATATACAACAGAAGTTATGCACAAGAAACATAACTTTTTTTGCTCTCTTTATAAATAAAAAGACATGGACAAGAAAAAAAGGAAAGCCCCTCCTTTATTCTGAATTTTACCTCTGTATATAATTTTGTTTAACAAAATCGACAATTTGTCGATGCTTTTATTCCTACTGAACGTATGACATCACGAGAGATGTCACGAAAACACTGGCACACTGTCACAATAGGCGTTTAAGCTTTTCGCATAGAGTTGTTAATGAGTAGAATGGTTTGCCTGAGTGGGTAGTTAGTTCCAATTCTGTTCACAATTCCAAAGTCAACTTTTATAAGTTCTTTACTAACTCTAGGCGTCTTTGATTTTTTTTTATATGGTGGTGATTTTTGTTTGGGCTTTTTATGGGGTAACTAACCCTTCTTAGCCCGTAATCTTGCTATGTTATGTTATGTTGAGATAATTGGACGTCAGTCGAGTGTGAGTTTATCAAATCCCGAGAAGAATCCCAAAGATGCCAACTTTCTTTGTTACCCAAAGAGCACAGATCCAAGTTAACGATAATGATCTTATTAAAAAAACTTGTTGGTGGCTAAAATTGGAAGGTTTTAAGTTACTGTGGAAACTTTAATACAGAAATAAAAAAAGATGGTAATTTATTATTTAAACAAATTTATATCTGCAGAGGGTAGATCATCGAAGGATTGCTTTTGTACACGCGCCCCTGAGGAGTTGGAAATGATCTAGCAAATGAAATAAAATGGGGTTTTTTCAGGGGCAAGATAAGGTTCAGCAGTTGAGTAAGGGGGAAAAACGCCAGGAATGGGTGGTTAAATTCCCCATTAATATGTTAACAAAGGACATGTCAACTGAAGTACACGATATGTTATATGTTACCTCTTTGAGAACAAATAATGTTGTGTTTGAACTGCTTTATTTATCTATGAACATGATGAAGGACATGACATAATGCAGAAATGAAAGTAAAAAATAAATAGAAAATACATAACAGATGTAGTAAGATACATTAATATTGCACATCTAAAACCAGTATCAGAAATACCAGTATCCCAGGTAAAACAGAAGAAGAATACATAACACTATAGATCAGTTCCTGCATGGTGGCACACTTTATCCTGAGTGCATTGGCCAAATCGTCCAAGGCATTGAAATAGCAAAGTGTTACAATTTAATCGGCAAAAATGGTGATTTCAAAGCTTTTTCAATCCATTATGTCCTGCATTCGATGTGATTAAAATGAAGAATGACTTTTTTTCTCAATAAATGACAAATAAAGCCCTGGAAAAACAGGGTAAAGAAAAATAAATTTATCTCTTAAAATGAATCCACTGCACGGAAAAAGGCGAACGAAGGTTCTAACTTCGTCTAATAACCAGTGCAAATATGCAAATTTGAAATATATGGGCGCTCTTTACTATTACATTTTTGGGAGTAAAATACATTTTTACTTTTCAATCCTGATTTGCATAACAAAGTATATGAGAAGAGGGGTGGGGTATGATAGAACTTCTTATTCATTCAATGTATGGGTAAAACCAATTGATATCCCGGCACTTCAAGATGGTCTAGGGACAGCTAAAAGTTCAGTAAAGAGAGATTTCAAGATTTCATGTTGAGGCAGGAACCCAAAACGCTAAAATATTCAAAGCTTATAATTTTCAAAAGTTTAACATCAAATGAAATCCTACAGAGAAGTTGTCCTAATATCTACCAAAGGGCATTGGAATAGCAAAATGAAATAGCAAAATGAATTCCAGCTTCACTTTAAATAAAATCCTAGTGAAATTGGCCCAATATCTACCACAGGGCTGTTGAAATAGCAAAACGTTATATTCTAATCGGTGAAAATGGTCATTTAAAAGCTCTTTTGGTGAGTGGATTCATGTAGGCTGTTTTTAATATTTATCAGGTGTTAAAAGTTTTAACTCCGCCTAGTAATCGTATGAATATGCAAATTTGAAAGGATGTGGACGCTCTCTGCAATTCAATTTTGCGGGTTAAATGATTTTTTTTCCAATCCTGATTTGCATAACAAAGCCTACGAGAAGAGGGGTGGGGCGTGATAGAGCGTATCCATTCAATACCCATTGAAATCCCAGCGCCCACTTTAAAATGGTGTAGGAATAATCAAAAGTTTAGTAAAGAGATATTTTAATTTCAGGCAGGAACCCAAAACGTTAAAATATTCAAGGCTTGGAATTTTTAAAAATTCACCTCAAATGAAATCCTACAGAGAAATTGTCCTAATATCTACCAAAGGGCATTGATATAGCAAAATGTTATATTCAAATCGGTAAAAATGGTCTCTTTAAAGCTTTTTGATTTTTGCAGTCTTATCACGCAAATTTGTGACGTACGAAAATGGACTTAAAGAAAGGGAGCATGATCCTGCATAGTGGCCCAAGTTATCATTGGTGCATCAAAACGACCTTAATTGGTACGTTTTGATCCTGATACAGATCATTCCATAATGTCCTGCATGCGACAGTTCAATGTGCTTAAGATGTAACAAATAAACTCCTCAGTGGAAAACAGGGCTAAAAAATTGAAATGTCTTAAAATGTATCACTGCACGGCTTGTAATGGTAAATTTCACCTCAAATAAAATCCTAAATAAATTATCCTAATATATACTAAATAAAGGACGTTGAAATAACAACAGGTTTTATTTTTATCGGTAAAAATGGTTACTTTAAAACTTTTCGCAGTTTTAAGTATTGAGTATCCAAATATGGTGACGTATGCAAATGGACTGAAAATCTCTGACGACGCCACTGTCAATACTGAATAAACCTGCCGACGAATTTTTCTTGCTGTTACAACATAATATGCAAGGATTATAGAAATATGCTTATGAATTTTTGTTTTCATATATATGATAGAGGATACTGATTAAAGAAACAATTTGGTGTAAAATTATGTGGATATCTTTTTTAGTTTAGGAGTGATTGCAATCCAATTTTTTTTTTTTTAAATATGTTGAATAATGCCTCATTCTGTCATTCTTCCCCTCCTCCTTTGCTATTGCCCAATCATGCTAAATTATCCCAAACGAGCTATTGTTTACATTAAACATAGCTGGTTGTACCTCACAATCTACTCGAGAAAAATATGAAATTGACATGGTAAAGTGTTAGAATTAGCTTATCTTTCCTTTTTCATCAATGGTTGCAAAACGCACGAAAAGTGCCCAACAGCCGTTTTTGAGCTTCAATTTTTAAAGAGGCGAAATCGTCATATGTGCACAATATTTATAAATCCTTTCAAATTTTTTGATTTGTTGAAATTTTGCTGTGCGATTCGTTGTCTCGTATTGCAAGGTATATAGTTATTTAAAACGTTCTAAAGGTCACTACACAAGTTAGCCCAGTTGGTTACGGCCATCGGTAGTACTTTTTTCCTTCAAATCAAGTCGTGACTTTGAGCCCCGGTAAAATCGTTTATTGCGACTTTTGCTTTCATCTTCTTCTTCTTTTTTCTCAGTAATTTTTATTTGGTGACTATTATTGTAGTATTATAATACTAATATTTCACTTTAACTTTCTGACAAAAACGCATTGAAAAAAAAAAAAGTTTCTCGTCACAGTAACGTAATGCGCTGTGTATGTAACTCAGCACACACAACGTACATGCTAGTGTCTGGCTGTACTGTGAACTGTGGTACAAACAGACAGAGGATCGGATCTTGTGCCCACAACCGGGAGTGACGTCAAAATATCGCAACCCCCAATTTTACCGTATTTTTATGAGACGAGCCTTCCTTTTTTTCAATGCGTTTTTGTCAGAAAGCGAAATGAAATATTAGTACTATAATACTACAATAATAGTCACCAAATAAAAATTACTGAAAAAAAGAAGAAGATAAAAGCAAAAGTCGCAATAAACTTTGACGATTCTACCGGGACTCGAAGTTACGACTTGATTTGAGGAAGAAAGAAAGTGCTACCGATGGCCGTAACCAACTGGGCTAACTTGTGTAGTGACCTTTAGAACGTTTTAAATAACTATATACCTTTCAATACGAGACAACGAATCGCACAACAAAATTTCAACCAATCAAAAAATGTTGAAAGGAATTCTAAATATTGTGCACATATGACGATTTCGCCTCTTTAAGGTATGACAATACTGACACAACTCTCATATAGCCTTCTTTGTTCTTCCAAAGCTCTTTGGTTCTTCTCACCGCGAGCAAATGTAGACAATTCAAACTAAAATTCAAACTTTGAAAATCTCTTTTTTGTTTGTTTTCAAAACACTTGCATCATCGTCGGTCATCAAAGTTGTAGCCTATGAAATTACATCCTGTATCGATGAGCGCGGATTGTTTTTTTAATGATGGAAAATCAAACTTGCTATATGCAAAGAGCTTCCTCTTTACTATATGGCTACGGCTTTATGGTTTGGGGACCAAATTTTCTAGGAAAGAAGTCCCGTGGGCCAAAATTTTCTAGCGGACCGTTTTTACTATGCAGGGGGACCAAATTTACTGGAAGGCTATGGCATAATTGTCTGAGCCGGGGCCCAAATTTACTAGAGGGCAAAATGTACTTTTTTTACACCGGACTATATTGGCCGAATGACATCACGGTCTTAGTTAAAACTATTATTAGGCCTCGCCACATGACACAACAAATGTGCACATGACATGCACGAGGCCGGTTGTCATTAGAGTCAACAAAAATGATTATTCATATGGCCGCGCCAACCAATTCGGATTTTCTATTGGACAATGATCGAGGGCGTGCCTCTGTTATGCAAATACAGGTGGCGTGACACATGATACGCACTGCACTGCACTCACAACAAAAAGGCCGATGAATGGTAAACAAACAATGGAGCAGCAGTGCTGCTACTACTAGCTAGTTACATTTACTGTCACTGCATCACAATCATTTGACATGTCCCAGGGAAAAGTGTGTAAATATTGGTAAAGGTATTCTGCGATGTTTCGTTCTTTCATAGTATTCTTCGGTCTGTTTTCAACCATTTTCGTGCAATGCTACAAGCCAGTTGTTGTTATTCATGGAGTCCTAGATGGTGCACCTAGTATGGATGATTTAATTGCAATGATTAATAAGGTAAGTTTAGTTTTCTTACGTTAGTGGAGGCCCAGTAATTAAAGTTGATAAAGTTTGCGGACCAAGTTTGCCTAGCCTAGGCCCACTCAAATCATCATGGAAATCAATATACAATAATTGAGTATTATATAAAAAGTAAAAAACATTGCATGAACGAATAAATAGAAGATACGAATGGTAAAATTTGTCCTTTACGGATCTCATTAAAACATAGCCTGACCATAATACTGGATATGCACGTTTTAACTTATAACAAGCAGTGACATCACAAAGTTCCAAGGAGAAGGAGGGATGAAGGGGGAGCGTACCTATTATAATTTTGTGTAGGCCTACCCTCTGACAGTCCCAAATAACAAAACTTGCATTAAAAATATCACAGATAACTTTGATTTCAAATATTTACTGTCCTATTTGCTACCATTCTGACAAATCAGTAGAAAGTTCACATTTTGGTCAATGTTTTACTTTCAGTTAGCCTACAGTAAATCTCTTTAAAGAAATTATTTTATCTGAAGTGGTTTTAATTGGTGTAAATCAAATGTTATTTTATGTGCAAATGTGAATTGATTTTAATTGTTGTTAAGTAGTTGTTTTATCTGAATTGATTTTAATGTGTGTTTTAGTGAACTGATATTGTATGAATTGATTTTAATGTGTTTTGATTAACTGTTATTTTCAGTACGACACTTCGTACTAAATGTCATGCACTATGAATCTCTGATTTAGGAGTATGAACAATTGTATTTATGCCAGGGCTGATTTGTAGGAGGGCTTAGTACACTCAGTAGTACCATTGTTCTGATGCCAGCCATGTTAGTGATGGCTGGCCGTCCAAGGGTACTATAAAAGCATATACCCTGCTGTGCTGTTTGAAATGCTGTGTTAAAACATAGAAAACCTGTTTTGAGATATTTAAAAAAACTAAATCACTTTACCTTTTTTTTCGCCGACAATCATGTCTTCAAAAACTGTTTTTACCGTGATTTTAGTTACTTTTATCAAAGCATTTACTGAGCTATTTTTCTTTGCATAAAAATCAACTAAGACGAGCTCTCAAAAGTACGGTCAAATTTCAAAACATTGCTATCGGGGCTATTATATTTTAGTAGGGGTAATATGTTTTAACCCTTACTCTCCCAAGGTTCCAAAAATAGAATAAACTATTTCTGAAATTTTTGGAAAGAGGATTTTTTCAGCACTTTCTGTTCCATTTGTACCAAAACAAGTTCAACTTTTATGAAAGCTAACATGTTGAACTTTCCAAAAATGTGCATATTTCCGAACTCAAATATGCAAATTAGGTCATTGAATTAGCATATTAGGTCTCCAAACATTCTATCTTTATGACACGCCTGTGCCTTGTGGCTAAATAGCAAAAAAAATATGGATAGAATTTCTTAATCGTCCTTGGAAAGACCTTTCAATTGATACTATTCATGGATTTTTAGGAATCAGAAGAAAAAAAATGACGCAAATTTGAAAAATTTGGTACATTTTGACCTAAAAATTATCCCCCGATTCTGTGAATAATCTATCTAATGGCACTAAATTTTCCAAAAAAATGCATTTTCCCCTTCTATGATGTCCAAAACTAATAGAATGCAGAAAAACAAGATGTTTACATCATCATTTGCAAAAAATGAAATAAGAAATTAGGCAAATGATATGCAAATTAGGTCATTTACCTCATTTATTATGCACGAAAGTGGTTTTTGTTTATTTCTGACCCAATTTCAGCCATTACAAGCTTCACAGCTACTTTTATGTTGATAGACTATGCTGATTATCTATTGGACACTTACTTCTGTTCATTCCACATGGAATTCATAAGAAATGTTTGCCGAAAAGGTCCAAATTTGTAAATTTTTCTGCTATACCTTGTTGCTGCAAATAGAATAGAAAATAAATTAAAAAAATTGCAACTATATTCATTCAACTTACTTTAGTTTGGTCTTCCCATAACCAGTTACCGAAGACCTCGTGTCGATCCCGGTCACTCTCCACCAGTACTTCCCACAGATGATAGTCTTTATCGGCTGCAGGGATGACCTTCGACCGTTGTATCTCCTGCAGCCGAGCGTTCCGCTCTTCCTCCCTGGTTTTGAAGGCAGCTTTTTCCGCTGCAGTTGGATTTTCTTTGAGTGGTGATGGTGGCGAGACTGCAGCGGAAGGCCTGGAAGAGGGGCCTGGGCTCATCTTCAACTGTCTGTCCCTCTTCCGCTTGGGTTGGGTAGTAGCGGGCTCGTCCTCTTCAAGCATACGCATAAGATGTTATCGCATAAGATGTTATTGTGGTTTCTAGTAGCGGGCGGCTCGTCCTCTTCAAGCATACGCATAACATTTTATCGCATAACATGTTATTGTGGTTTCTAACCTGCCCCACAATTTTGTGGTAGCCGTGGGGACAGACTTTTACAGCCGGGAAGCCCGGGGGTACATACAGGGGTCCAAAATGTTTGTTTTATCGATCTAGTCATCAACCACAACAGTGGCATAGCCAGGGGGAGGAGAAAACGATCATGGTCCTAAAAAATGGGGCATAAAAATAATGTACCGGTACTAGGTTTATATACAAGCATTTTCTTCTAAATGGGCCTGGGGCACCCCCAACATGTGTATTTTGCCCTAACATGGAAACCCTACTCCACTTTTTCCCATAAAATTGTGATTTCGGCCCCTGAAATAATGGAACTTGGATTTTGTGATATTGGGAATACACATATTTCAGTAGGCCTAAATTTACAATTTTGCCATTGGGAAATACATATATTTCAGTCCATTTAGAAATGTTATTATTGGGGTTCAGCTTTCATTTGTTTTATCCGGGCTATTATAGAAAGGACCTAAATCCTTTTTTTCATATGTGATTTTAGTGTCCCTTTTACTTGTTTATCGTAACAAGCAAAAAATCCACGCTAATTTATCATTAGAATTCTATAAGCCTTATTTTATTACTACACATTTACAATGTAGTACTTTCGCTATTTTTGGAAGAAAACACTCACCAACTCCGTAATTTGGAACAGATCACTATCCATCTCAGCAGGCTCTATATTCTCCTCTTCCTTAATCTGGTCGAGTTCTGGTACATCTTCTTCATCAGAAGTACCTTCCGACCCCTCTGAGTCATCATTATTCTGAAGAAAACATAGGAGTCGGAAGGCACGTTCGACGTTGTAACTTGTATTTCGCCATTTTGTGATGTTGAATGTGCGAAAAAAAAAAAAAAAAAAAAGCAAATTGACGTCATCATCAGAGACCTTTTAGGCAAGTAGAGGGGGTGCATCTGTTTTTGTAATAGTTCGTCTGAAAGATCTATTTCTCCTCTACCCGTAGAGATTTTAAAAATTCCAATACAATATTTGGGCCGTTTTTTATATTTTTTTTATCAAAAAAGGTCCAAAATCACAAATTTTGCATATTTTCTCCAACAAAACACAAACATTGACCAAAAATCGTGTAGCAACCAACAATTCAAACTATCTTTAAACTATACCTGAAAAAAAAAAAAAAATAGAAAAAATATTCACGTATGACATTCGTCTTTCAAAAACAAAAAAGAAGAAAAATGCCGTTTTTTTGAAAAATGCACTTTTTTGTAACGATTTTACTCAAAAAATTTCAATCTAACCCCCCCAACAAAATAACCATATTATGAAAGATCTATTCAATCTGGTTTGAATGAACTTATTTGCAGCTCTATAGGATTTTGGGAAGGTACTCAAAAACATTTTTGGAAAATGGATCGTAACTGTCACGGTCACCGTGACGCTGGGAGAGTAAGGGTTAAGATTTATTTGAGGCAAAAAATTCAGATAATACTAACAAAGTACTATTATATTATCCAAACATTTCTTGATGTTTTATGTATTTGTTTTTGCACTTTTTTTTTTTTTTTTACTAGAACTTTCTCATTAAATTATACGAACATAGAAATTGTTTTAAGCGAAAAATCAACCTGCAGTTTAGTGGCACATCCTAAAACTTATTTGCAGAAATTTTAATCCAAGTGAAATTCGAGTATTTAAAACATTTTTAGCGAATTTTGGAATGCAAAATTTGTAATTAACTACAGTATGAAAACATATCGATTTATATAAGGCAAACATAGCAACACAGCAAAATATCCCAAAACGCTTAGGATATGATAAACGCTGCAAAAATCAGAATGCATCCGGGCGAGAATTTGGCTCTTGAGTTGATGATCATTTGAGCTCAAATCCCTTAACGGGATCTTAAGCTAAAAATTAAGTTATTTTTAAATCATCAATTTTCTACAACATGTGAATTTTCAAAAACATAGGAATTGTATACCAGCTATACAACCCTTGTAAGGGTATCCCAATGTCAATCCGTACTGAGGAATGTGTTTAGTAACTAGGCTGAGCCCCCTTGTTAAAAATTGACCTGAGTTTGGTGGAGCTCAGCCCCCCCCCCCTCCCCCCCCCATTTTCCAGCCCTCTCTGAAAATAATAAAATCTCTATCACATCAATTGATTGTGATTTTCTTTATTTTAAAATGTGTAAAATAACCAAAATGAAATATCACAAAGGCAATGATGTTCATTCCTGTTGTGACTGATGCCATATTCTATGAATCAATGATACTCATTCCTGTTGTGACTGACACCATATTTTATGAATCAATCAATTGATTGCAAACTAATTGTAAGAGCTTCATAGCTATTGGTAGGAATCTCCGATTACTGTTTCTTTGTGAGTCCCCTTTGTTAATTTTTTTTAGAAATCAGCCCTAATTTATGCATATTATGCATATTGATAGATAATTGATTTACACACTTAATTAAGCAAAGTCAATAGACTTTAATGTTTGTTTTCAAAAATATTGCCCTGAAATTTTGGGCAATTTGCTTCTTGGTATGTCAAGACTTTCTATTTCTAATTGCAAATCAGCACTCTGAAATTTTGAATTTGTTTTACACATTGTGAGTATCATTAACAGACCCCTAGCTTTGCTGTTTTACAGGGGCGGCCCACCCTGCCCCCTGGGGGTCTGTCCTGCCCTCATGTTAATTTTCTTTTTTTTAAGATTAAAAAAACTAACTTAATAAACTTAAAAACTTAAGAAAAGACGCAGCGCTTTGTGCGCATTAATGTGCCCCTCAACAAGTCTAGCACCCTGCCCCTTTTTAAATCAAGCTAGGGGTCTGACAGCTTTTGTATACATTGAAAATTCTTCAGAATTTGTAATGCAAACTTGGTAGTGGTTTGTTTGTTGTAATATTATACTATTATCAACTTCAACATCTGGTTTCACTTTATGCATCACCATACATTAAAATGACTACAACCCATAGGTAGTATTTCTATGATACCTGTAACAAAACACACAAATGAAAAACGTTCATGTGATGTATGAATGGGAATCAGATACAAATCTGTATAAATGGGAATACAGGCACGCGCAGATGTAAGTTGGCAAAAAGAACGAAAAATTGATCCAAAATGTGCCACTCAGGCTCTCACTCCAATGATTCATAGTCACGTTGGCTGAATTACCAAACACATGCGTGATGAATGTAATTGTTATGCGATCATGTCGTCTGCTAGATCTGCATATCATTTGTTCTTACGTTCATCATATCATGGAGCAAATTGTAACTCCACGATCATATAACGTTATTGATATTAACAATTTGTGTGGTGTGTCAGTTTCCTTGAAAAGAATCGCAATACTACGATATATCTCGATATTTTTCTCCACGATAATCGATATGTAATACAGCCATGTCGTGACAGCACTAAATAAAATAGTTACAATCTATGTGTGCATGAACATGAACAATTATTATTGCACTTATTTACAGTAGTAATTCAAAATTGCAGAAATATATAGACAAATTCTCGGAAACTTAAATTTTGATATTTAATTTTTGGGAGACCTGATGTACAGTAGATAAATTGCTTGGTACACATTAACTTGTTATACAGCTATATTCTATATGCAGTAAGTTTCAATTAGAAAAGGAGAACAATTTTACTACATCTCATCAAAAAATTGTTCAAACTTTATTTTTGAACAAAAAATTTGTATCCTTTTAGGATATCTGAGTAATCAGACCCCTAGCTTGATTTAAAAAGGGGCAGGATGCTAGACTTGTTGAGGGGCACATTAATGCGCACCCAAAGCGCTGCATCTTTTTGGCATGGAGTCCAGGGGCTCAATCCCATGGTGAAGAAGCTCTGGGATTTTAGCTATAATCATACCTCAGAATGACACTATTCTGATTGATAAGGACCATTCATGAGCCAAACAGGACAATTGCTTACTATGCTCTTATTCTGTGTTCTGTATCCATTTAAGTTATTCATTTATGAGGTTAATTAAGATTATTAAGTTATTAAGTTTATTAAGTTTTTTTTTAATCTTAAAAAAAAAAATATTATGAGGGGCAGGACGGACCTCCAGGGGGAAGGGCTGGCTGCCCCTGTAAAACAGCAAAGCTAGGGGTCTGTTAATGATACTTACAATGTGTAAAACAATTTCAAAATTTTTGGGAGACCTGATGTACAGTAGATAAATTGCTTGGTACACATTAACTTGTTATACAGCTATATTCTATATGCAGTAAGTTTCAATTAGAAAAGGAGAACAATTTTACTACATCTCATCAAAAAATTGTTCAAACTTTATTTTTGAATGAAAAATTTGTTGAGGGGCACATTAATGCGCACAAAGCGCTGCGTCTTTTCAGCATGGAGTCCAGAGGCTCAATCCCATGGTGAAGAAGCTCTGGGATTTTAGCTATAATCATACCTCAGAATGAAACTATTCTGGTTGATAAGGACCATTCATGAGCTAAACAGGACAAATGCTTACTATGCTATCATTCTGTGTTCTGTATCCATGTAAGGTATTTCATTTATGAGGTTAATAAGATTATTAAGATATTTTTTTTTTTAAATCTATTAATTTAAAAAAAAAATATTTCTCATGAGGGGCAGGAAAGACCCTAGGGGGCAGGATGGATCCCCAGGCAGGCAGGGGGGCCCATGGAGGGGTAGGGCAGGCCCATGGAGGGGTAGGGCAGGCTGCCCCTGTAAAACAGCAAAGCTAGGGGTCTGGTTGTGATGTATGCAAAAGAAAGCAACTCAAAACGTTTGATATAATTTCTTAAGATTCTGTCTTTATTTTTGTCACTGAAGACCATCGGAATATCATCTCCCACTAAATTTTGATTGAGGATATGAATGGAGATTACAACCTTTGTGGGAATGTTCAAGTGCTCCGTATTAAATAACTTTGAAGAATGGTGAAGGATTTTTAAAACAGGAAATTTATGGGTTTTCTCATTTTCATTCCACAAAATTTAAATGACATTTGCAGAAGTGATCATAAATAAGGTCCTAACATTCAAAATGTTGTAAAAGTCAATTTTCAACAGAGTTTTATAAACGTTTTGATATTTTCATGGTTTATGACATTCTTTTTTCTTCACAAGATATTGCTGTTTGTCCATAGATCTTTAAAAAAGATACTGTAACACCAACTATCCTTCACAGTGAAGTCTGTTTTGCCAAAAGACTGCCTTCCACAATAATAATAATTGATCTCTTCTTTTTACATTAGTGGAACACCTGTGCAAAATGTTGTTACATCAGGGATTTGTTTCTTAGCTAAGTAGCAAATATGTGGGTGTGTACTATATATATGGTGATCATTATGTCTTTGTATCAATGTCTTGTGACCTACAGTTGCAAAGTTCAATACATAAAAAAAATATTTAAAAAAGTCATAAAACTTCTAATCTCATGGGGGCAAGGTTAGTAATTGTAATGTAACCTTGCATGGTTCAGATCACAGGATATTCTTGAGAATTTAAATTATAAAGAAAAGAGATTTAGACTAGGATTTAGACTAGGTTGGACTGAAGTTTTAGTCCTCGTTCTTTTTAGGGATTCCGTTTTGCTTGTTCCCTTGCATGTCTCATGACAGGACTGATCATAATTCAGAATTTCATAGTTATAATGACTTCCCCCCCCCCATTCCCTACCCCCCATCCCTGTAGCAAAGCCACTGTTGTATTTTACCCTTGGAAAACTGTCTAGCTGAGTCATAGGCCTACTTGTTTCAGGCTCAGTGAAATCAAAGTATATTATGAGCAATGGTAGTACCAACATATTGTTGGCAGATGTGTGTGTGTGTGTGGGGGGGGGGAGAGAAGGGGGAGGGGTGAAGCAGCTGCACAACACGTTAAATGTAAATAGCATTCACTCACAGGAATATTTTTAAATTTTTATGGGATAGCAAAGCATTAGCTAAATCTATTAAAAATTATGAAAGGTAATGAAATAATCATTAATGATCAGTTAACGATCAGCCATTTTAACAGCTTTTAGAATTTTTACATAATGATATGCAAATTTCTGATGCATGTTTCAGCAACCGTCATATTTTCTAATATACTTTGATTCCACCGTTTTTTTGACATTATTTCTTTATGGGGCACACCAAATCAACCTAGCAGGCATGCACTTCCTAAAACCTTGAAGTTGGAATTAAAAAAGATTGAGTTATTTCCAAAATACAAAGACTTGCGAAGCTCTACCCCAAATTTTAACCTCTTTGTAATATACTTTTCAACTATTGACCTTTAACAATACATACTATTTTGAAATGGTGTGGAAATTCATTTGATACTAGTTCAGTATTGACAAGAAATACATGGAGGGTGTACTATTCTAGTACTATTCTAAAATACAAGAAAGAACAAATAGACGTTCAAGGTTTGTAGTTACTAGCGTATAAATTCATGTGTGAAATACTATCCTGTAACTATGTGAGGGCAAACCAGGTTGGTCGACCTCAATTTTTATTTGTGTTTTAGTATCATGTGCTTGACATGCATTGATGCACATAGCAAGAATAAAAGCTTGAGATTCGAGCATGCATGTTTGTTTGTAATTTTCAAGTTCAAGCATGTCCATCTTATATGATGGCTAGGGACAAACATTGCAAAGACGTAAAATATTAATGATACAATTTTATACTTTTCATGTCACTTTGCATAAATTTTTACAAATTTACATGTTCTCTTCATAGGCATTTGAGGGGGGGGCACTTTCCCCACTTTTTTTAGAATTTGTCCCTTTTGCATGGTTTTTTTGCATCTTAGCATGATTTTGTGATTTTGCCCCCTCCCCACTTGTGACTTTCCCCTCACTTGTGACTTTGCCCTCCCACTTTTGGTAGGCAAATCGTGTCCATGGTTAACTTCTCTTTAATAATTTTATGAGGCTCGATACTATAAACAAAAATCAGCTGTAAACTGGTTTAAAGGAGCTTTAGGTCAAAAAAGTGAGGAGTGGTTTTGATTAAATCACAGGAATTTTAAAATAACGCTGGTCTAATTTTAAAATTAAAAAATTAAAAAATTACATAAGTGTTCATAAGAAATTATTATGATTAATATCATCATGTGCAAAAAAATGTGTTCCAATATTCTTGATACTCAAGAAAAATACGCTCCTATTTTTTGCTCCTTTAAGTACATTGTACATGTAAGCTTCTAGGGGTCACTAGTATTTAAAGAAACAGCAATACAGGTATGTACATGATTTGTTCTTTTGGCAAACTTGTTCAAAACATAGTTTCAACAAAAGACCACTCATTAAATTTGGAAATAACATCCATGTGCAATAAAACAAATTATAATCGGAGAAACCCAGCCACCATCCCAACTTTTAGAACAATAGTTTTTAGAAATTCATTGGTATATAAATCTGCAATTTTGATTCATTTTGGTAATTTAGAGCCCTTATTATAACCTTTTTTATCTTATCATTTTGTAAGTTCATTTTCATATCTTTAATTGTTTTATTGTCTCATTTCTACATTCTTTCCTGTTGTTTATTGTTTTGTATTGTATATTAATGTATTTTCCTATTTGTAAATTGTACATAATTTACACTAGAAATAAATGAAAATTGTGCAATTCTGGGCAGTTTAGTTTCTTTACTTTTTCTTTTGACTTTAAAATGCAAGTCATGTTAGTCAAGTCTATACCCATTTTGGTGGTATTCTTTTTAAAACCTGCACTTGTTGCCAGTGCATGCAGTTTTGTTTACAACTTGTACAGTAGTTCCTGTTTCTTTTATTAATGAGAATCATTACTGTGACAAAAACATAGAAACAGATTACAGGTAAATTGATACCCATGTCATTATCAGGGATTAAAAAAGCTATGAAAGGATCAAGCTTCTTTGTAGCTGTACAGGGAAATAATCTAGCCTTAAGTGGATGTTATATTTGGAGGTTGCTTTCGGCTTGTTTCACTTTTGTTTCTGCTTTTGTTAGATTGTGATGTGTGCGGACTCGAAATCTTCATACGAATACATTTGGAAGATATATACAGACGAAGAGACTGAAAGTTTATTTGGGATGTAGTTAATTGTTATGGTGTAGATTCCATTAGTTGTTTGGCTTCGCTTTACTTTGAATTTTGATATCATCGTCATTCATTGATTTGAGATTGGTTATTTTGTGTAGCAGTGAAGCACTTGATTGAAATTCATGTTGCATGCATATCATCTTTTATTGTGACTAGAGTCCGCACATTAATACATTCATATACTGTATGAATACACTTGTTGGCATTCAGCTTTAATATTGGATTCATCGCTTTCTTGTGTTAGCTCTCAACTCAACCCACGTGTCTGCAACTTTGTTCTGGATAGATACAATTTTTTGAATTGTAATTGTATTTGATTGTACTTTGGGTAAAATTTTATCATCATAGAGCACTAAAAAAGATTGAAATATAAAGAGGAAGAAGTCAAATATGGATTTCCGAAGTGTTATATTGATTTTGGCCATTTTGGCCAACCTGGAAGGGTTTATCTTTTGTTACAGTCCAGTTGTTCTAATTCATGGAGTACTGAGCTGTGCAAAAAAATTACACGATCTGAAGGAACTGATTGAGAAGGTTCGTAGATCTCAAAGTGTCTGAGATGCCAATTTTTCCTTCAAATTTTCTTAAATACGTATAATCACTTAAAGTTTTCACTTGTTGAAAGATTGATTTGTTGTGTCTTTACATTGTAAGTCTCTTTGTAGATTTTCACACTGGAAGGCAAGATTGAAATTTTCAAAACCTTGCAAGCTCCCAAACCTGGTTGGAAGTCCAAGGAGGGCAAGGGGGGGGGGGGGGATCTTAAAGGGTTAGTGCAGCCTGGGTTCAAGCAAGTCCATCTTATATTAAAAAAAAAGACTTCAAAAGGGGAAGAAATCATTCAAAAAGGAGATTAAGGAGATACTTAGGTTTAAAGTTTGCTGTTATTTGTGTAGAAACGAATGAAATCAGACTAGTTGTGATCAGTGGCATGGTGGGTCTTGTTTCACTGGGGGGCAAAGACATTTTGGCAGCCCCCCCCTGAAATAAAAAATGCTCTTTAAGTAAAACGTGCACATAGATCTAAATTGGCATGCACTGTTTATATGACACCATTTAGGAAATTGCATTATATGGAAGATTCAAATCTAGGAACTAAAAAAAAATTCCTGAAAATGAAGGAAACTTCTGTAGAATGAAAGAAAATTCCAAAAATTGAAGAAAAACTTCCTAAATATTGAAGAAAATATCCCCAAAATGAAGAAATCCCCCAAAATTGAAAAAAAAACTTTTTAAATATTGAAGAAAATATCACCGAAATGATTTTTTTTTTTACAAAAATTGAAGCCATGCCCTAACCAATCTCAAGCTGGAGAAGGCATTGTGAACATTTTCAAGGTCTGAAATTAAGGAAAGAAATATACAGAAAACAAAAGCATTTGGGGGCATTTTCTTGTTTATGCATCAGATTTTTTCAATATATTAAAAACAAATCAAAATATGATTACTTATAACTTGAAAACTACACATGCTATTTTCAAAATTCAAAGACTATCATAAACTGTGAATTTAATGCTCTTTGCGGCGGTACAGTACGTGGTTGAACAGAAAACGTTTGTACCTGTCCATAGTTCTTTTAACACTTAATTTTTTCACAGCCACAATCTAAAATACAGATATGGATGGAAAACACTGTTTTGATCTACAGTACTAAATTCACTATGATGAAGGAGGGAGTGAAAGAATTAACCTTTCTGGGTTTAATGATTGACAGCTTGTTTTAACCAACCACTGCATGAATTTTCCTAGCAACAAAATCTGCATAACTAAGGGAGGAAGAAAAGGGGGGTAAGGGGGGGGGGGGACAAACATCCAGTACTGGCACAGTACAGTTAGCTAACAGTGCGAGCTCATGTAGTCAATGCAACTTACTGTAAGTTGCAAAAAAACTTACAAAATTTAAAAACAAATTTCTGCACACAGACTGAGTGACGGCAAAATGGTGAGCAAAAATTTGGCTAACGGGCAGGCTGCGGACTTTGTAAATCTGATTGCTGCTACCCAGAACAGTTAGCAAACTGAATTTTGTTTATCCCTTTTGCTAAAAACTCTAAAGATCCGGGAAGTGCTGTAAATGAATCAAAGCTTGTGGCAGGCCTTACGAACATTTAAATGTCAACGCATTCGTAATGCACGATTGCAGATTTGTGGTTTGTTTGCCCTCACATAGTTACCACGTTGCTATTGTTGGAATGGCCTATTTGGAAACCTGGAAAGGTTAAATAAGAGACTCACTGCTGAGCTCAATCATTCATAAATTTGGTCCATGCCGAAAAGTTTCTCTTTAAGCCTACCCGCACCCGACACTTGAGTTTTCAGGATTGGTTTTCAGGTTGGTTTGACAATTACCAAGCCAACTTCCTGTTCAGTGTATTGTGTTTCCACTCAAACAATGCTTGTTTATCTGCCATTCCCATGCACACCACAGCCAACTTGCTTAAGCTTATTTGTGTATATAAGATTACACAAAGCCAGAGCTGAATAATCATGGCACTTTTGTGATTGAAATCAATTATCCGTGTTAGTTGTCTTAGTGGGAGACGTTTGTTTTTAAACTGGTGAAAAAAATAGCTGTGTGTCATAATGTCTGAGGTAAGATAAGGAAAGATATTGCTTCATGTCATTTCCTTTCATGGGTTAATGAGGTTACGGTATATAGTTACAAGGCAGTTAAGATCACTAATTGCAGATTAAAGGAAAATAAGCACAAGATTAAAAAGCAATCATTGCACCATAACAGGTAATACAGGGAAGTACATTCCATTTAGCTTGGGTCTTTCCTTTGTGCCAATTTTTGAGTGCCAGTTTGAGAGCCACTGGCACTGTGAACTGTGTCCAGAATTTGCACTATGGGAATATTTTTGAAAAACTAAAGTTGAGTTATTACATGTAGTAGATCTGTACATAATTTGAGTATTTGTAACTTGGAAATAAGTCAAGAAATCTATTTTATGTAACAAACAGTTTTTTTTGCAAATTGACCTTCTTAGAGCTATTTTCAGGTCTAATTTTACAAGACAATCAGGTCGTAATTCTCATTTGGAAGGTGGGGGCTGGGGGACATGACTATTTATCCCAAAAGTGGGGGACAAGAGGCAAATGTTCCCTAAAATGTACTGAATTTTAAACATTTTGCCAAAAAGTGGGGGATCCCCCCCCCTCTCCGAATTACAGCCCTGCAAACATTATCCACATTTTTGATGTTATCTGCTGAATAGCTCTATATTTTCTCATGGAAATCCATGTTTTCATCCTTTAGAACAATAATTTACAGGAAAACAGCTACATTCATCATTTTAGCCGAATTGATGAACAAAATTCTAAATTCCATGGGTTACCTAAATTTACTAAAACACATTTTGTTTCGTATCAAAAAATATTGTGATAAGAATTTGCTTGATGTATGTTTTGTTGAGGGCAGCTTTAAACATATATCACTGTACCTATGCTTTTGTTTTGAATTGGGAATGTGGGCTTTATATATTATAATAAACCACTGATTAATGGCATCCAAGTACAGCAACTGAAATTATTCAAAAAAGGCCCAGAGATTTAGTTCTAGAAGTATGTACATTAATGGAAGCACTTTTACAAATTGATCTAAGAAACAAAAACAAAAAAAGGAAGGGGGTACTAAAGTAATTGAAGTAATTAATAGTTTTGGGGTGGGGTGGAGGGGGACTACTGAAGTAATTTTAACATAAAAACAATTTGTTGTTATTTTAGAGTGATTTAGTGCCAGTTGCTCACATGAAGTTTAATTATAAATTAATAACAAAATCACAGACCTCAAGGGTAGATCAAAATTGAATGGGTAATTGGTGTCAGAAGGAGAAAGCGAAGAAAGCATGGCAGTAGAAACAATTTTACAAGTAGGGGGAGGGGGGAGTGCAGATTAAATCATGATTGACTTAAATTTGTTCTTATAATTGCAACTGTAGTTCGTGTGAAACATTTTGTGTTGGAAAGTATATGTATAATTAGGAGGAAAGTGGGGCGATCAGCCCCTGCCCCCTCAGCCCCCCTTCCCCCCCTCAGCCCCCTTCCAGAAATCCAATTTATGGCTATATATCAGGATATATAGCCTATGCTGAAGAAATCCTGATTCCTTTCCAGATATGGATTAATTTATTCACATATCTCTTTTTATAAAGACAAATAAAACCAGATGTATAGTGTGTACAGAAGGCATGTTGCTCATATGCCATGAGCTAGGAAGGTAAAAATTATGTGCTACTTTAGACATGTTTTACGTCACTTATGGGACAGTGGAGGAAATCCAAGAAAGTCAAAAATTATGACACCATGTAAGGTTTCTGTATTTTCCTTTTGTTTCTTACAGGCGCATCCAGGTACAAATGTTACTGCAATTGACCTCTACTCAGGCTCAAAGAGTCTTGACCCGCTGTGGCCACAGGTTAAAGACTTCAGCGATGCTATTAGACCAATAGCACAGCATGCAGGGAGCGATGGCATCCATCTCATATGTTTCTCACAAGGTTAGTACATATACAGAGATTCCTATTGGACAAGGAGAATTTTGAAGTTCCAAAATTAAGGGTGATTTCTTTGGATAAGTCATCTACTTTTGGGGGAGGGCGAAAATAAGACCTGGATTATCTGTAAAGCATAGTGCATAACACCTTCCTATAAAACAAATTTTAATAGATTCAGTGGGATTGTGTGTTATTTTAATTTAATATTTTTAAATTTAATATATTTTTTTTCACTTAAAATTTTGAGACAATTTTGCTGATGTCTATTAACTGTACCTTTGAACATGATGATTGAGAGCTAGGTCCTCTTGTTGTAACTTTCTACATGTGTATATTTGGTGGGGGGGGGGGGTGGGGTGTAGTATATCAGCAGCTGGACTGGAAAATTGTTATCTAATGAGAAATACTAAGCATCTCCTTGGAACATTTATAAGTTGCCCTTTATTGGATCTCCACTCTGAAGTCATTTCTTCACAATTCTGCTGCCGAGGTGCCCTCAAACCCCGCCAGCCAACCATCCACAGTTACTGTCCTCTATGAAACATGATAGAATGGGCATTTGTAACTACTAAGCTAATCCTTTAATGTAGTTTCTACATAGGTGGGATTATGGAGGGGGAGGGGTCATTTCTTACCCACTTTTTTCCACATATTTTGAATGATTATTTTGTGTATCTTAGTGCGAACCCCCTCTTCCCATACACACAGACTCACACACTATTTGGCGTTAAATTTGATTTTGTGCTTCCCCGTTCTTTTAGTGAGCAAATTCCTTATAATGCATCTTTTCCTTATTTACATATAGATAGTTTTGTATTGTATGCAAGCAATACAATTACTGCCTTCTAGTATATAAAATTGTATCATGTATTATTTCCTCTTTCATAATATGCAGTGCCAGTTTTGATTCAGTACAAAGTTCAGTACACAGTATGTTTTCACACTTTAAGAAATTCATTTAGTATTACAAAGAATATGTTGAAATGTTCACACAACTGTGTACATAAGGTTGTGAAGTCGAAAATAGTACTGGCATTCTCATTTAGTAGTTCCTCATTTAACGGTTCAGGAAGAAGGAAAATTAGCTTAGATATATAAACAAATATTTTAAAATGTAAATAGTCAAAAGACACCATCAAAATAGGTGGCTATTTGACAGTTTTTCTTGTTTTCATATCGCAGCATGCAAAATATTGCTGTACGAAAGGCCAAAACCCGCTGCTAAACATCATTGAAGAAGAGCAGGGGTTTCTGTCACAGAGATTATTTACTTTTCAATCAGTAGCTAAAGATTGGAACATTATCAACAATGGCTGACATTTTGAAAGGGAAGAAAAGAATAACAAACATATGAAAGCTGTCTTCCCATCACAAATTTTGCACGTTACAAAGTTTACATACTTTGATCAGTAATATTCAAATTCAGGCGCTATTTTCGTAATTTCTGTTTGACTCGGAATTTATGTTGTATTCAAATCCTTTGTACCTATCCATAGACACTTTAAGAAATAAACGGAACATACGGAGGGTTAAAAGTGATTTTAATCCATACTCAGGCCGTGATGACTCATCTTATAACACTCAAGTGAATTTAATTTTTTTTAAATTTTTTATTTTTAACAGGAGGTGTAATATGCCGGGGTATTTTAGCGACCATGCCAGACCACAACGTGAAGAATTTCATAGCGTTATCTTCGCCTCTTATGGGCCAGTTTGGTGACACCAGTGAATTTAAATTCTTGCCATCTAGCTTAAGGGAGGATGTGTATTTGTAAGTTTGTCAGAGACTATTGTCCTTTTTCAAATCTGAATTGGTTATTTCCGGATAACTAATTAAAATAATGTCACATGGCCGAGATTCATGTGTCCATAATGGACCAATCGTATACTGAAGGAATCTTATTGACCTATAAAATACTGGAGGAATCTTGGCCGTCTGCACAATTCATGCACGGTATGGGACCAAGTGTATGAAAAAAGTTTTTAATCGCATGTATCATACGTGCGTTATACATGAAGGAAATACGTGCGCGTATTGCTGCTTACATTTTTTCCTTGAACCTGCACCCAATTGGTTAGGAAACAAAGGAAGAGTTCCCCCAACATTTGATTGGTCGAAGTACTGAAGAAATCACGTTCGGCTAAACTCGGTTTAAAAAGGTCTATATGCATCATGTGGCTAATCAGTAATCTAAGGTTAACAAAATGACGTAGAAGACTGAGCCACTATGTTTTAAAGTTTAAAAGGTGTGCTATTTTGTCATCCGTCAGAAACATTCCCCCCTCCCCCCTTCCTCTTTCCTCCCCTTCCTAGGTCACTTAGAGAAAGCAAATGCACTTAACCAAAAGAATATCAAATTTTTGGAGGAAAAGGACAAGTTTTAATCAATTTGTCTTCAATTTCAAGCAAGATAGACTAAAAGTTGTCAATGACCTGTGTGTTTTTTTTTATAACTTTTTGAAGTTTGCCAGCTTAGCAACCTAATGTGGAAATAGGTGAACAGCATGATTTTGGAAATCAAAAAAGGTAGATAATATTTTGGGATAAAAGTTGATCATGATTCAGAAACCTAGAATGCTTTTATGAATATCTATTTGCATAAAGGACTACAAACGTACTACCAATCGATCAAAATTTATTTCCCTTGTTCCTACAACCAAATGCTTTTTCAGTCACTGGTCAACATTATGATCAAGAAGGCGCATTAGAATTGTGTCCTAAACACCCGATCATTAATATAAGACTGATCGGGTGATCAAATTACGTACCCCCGCTTCCGATTTGCATTGCTTGCTTACTCGCCCATTAATTCATAACATACAGTTTCCATGCTCCATGGCGTGATTCACGCATGAGTTTTTCTACTCAATTTGAGTACTTTTTATGTATGCAATTGTGACTGGAGTTTATCTGGCTATGCTTGAAAGGCGATATTACTTTTGTGGGTTTTTCCAATTAGTGGAGGTGGGATGCTGCAGGCATCATTAGACAGGTGTACCCCCAGTTTGGACAACTTTTTATTGTGGTGGCTCGATCATCATGAAATACGGACATTCTCTCCCAAATGATTTTAAATGTATACCCGTTAAGTCGGTGTCATCTGAAAACCTTCCTCTATCTAAACATTTTTCAAATTCACATATTTGATATATTGTTGCATATTCCATTTGTTGTAATGGTGTTTCTTTATATTTATACGTACTGCGCTTTTGGCGACTACATGATTCGCACCTTACAAGTAAAAGTTAGTGTTATTATCATCCCCCACGTTAAAACCAGCCAGATTTTACACTGCCACTTATATATTTCTTTTCCCTTTGTCCACAGGTTTTGTTATAAAAGCATTGGGATGAACTATTTCTCAATTTGTGAATATTGGAACGGTAAGTTAGGAATTGATTTTCCAGAATATATATTGACATTTTGAATGAGGAAGCTTGTTGTGTTATATCATTATGTGAACTCCAGGTCTCTTCTCTCCTCACCCACCTCAATCTTGGATGTAGTCAAAAACAATCTTTTCTCCAACATTATCAACTTCCTCCACAATACCACTAATCTAATCTTCCTTTCTCTTCCCTTCTACACCTAACCTTACACACCCCTTTCTTTACACCTAACTTTTTTCTCCCACATTCAGCCTTTCCCCTTTATCTCCCTTACAAACCTTTCATCTCCTTACTATCCTTACTCTTACACCATTATTTATTAACACCCTCTTGGCACATTTGACTCTGACTGTTGTGGTGCCATTAAACATCAACAAACCAAATCATGTTGTATCATTTATCAAGTTGATGGTCAATAGGTCAAAAATATTGTAGTATTATTCTAGTGAATCTGTTTAAACATTTCCTGCACTATTGTTGACAGACAAAAAAAGTGAAGTAACCCATATTAATTACTGATCTTTGGAAAATTTTGATTGATATATCACACACATATATATATATATATATATAAATATATATATATATATATATATATATATATATGTATGTATGTATGTATGTATGTATGTATGTATGTATGTATGTATGTATGTATGTATGTATGTATGTATGTATGTATGTATGTATGTATGTATGTATGTATGTATGTATGTATGTATGTATGTATGTATATATATATATATATATATATATATGTATATATATATATATATATATATATATATATATATGTGTGTATATATATATATATATATATATATATATATATATATATATATATATATATATATATATATATACATACAGACAGACAGACAGACAGACAGACAGACAGACAGACAGACAGACAGACAGACAGACACTATGATTACACTTATTTACATCATAATTCTTCCTTAGATCAAAATTCACCATAGTCGATATATCCCAAAAATTTGGGAAAATTTTATGGGTTGGAAAAAAGCAAAATCTACTTAGAGCAGTGATATGCATTTGTATATCATACTTATATCATCCATATATACTTCTTACTGTTGCTCCCAAAAGGCAAAAGACTTGACATATTTCATCAGAAAATGCATTTCTTCTAAAACTATTAGATAAATGAAATGACTTGTTTCTTATATTATACATTTTTATCATGTGTTTTTATTGAAGCCATTTACATGCATGGACAGAAATTTGTAAAATGTCTCAAATAACACCTGATTGGATTACAGAGAGCATAAAGGGTTAGCCTCAAATACAAACTTTATATCATTGAGACAATTTATCTTCATCACAGATTGGTCTATGAAAATCAGCCAAAGCTTTCTGTTTACCAAAAAGAGTATTCTGAAAAGAAAAACACCAGCCTTTTTTTCTGTTTAATTACCTTCAGTATCATTAAATTCAAAGTAAAACAGTGGTATCTCCTGTTTTGTATGTGTCGGTTCTATTGCGGTGGGGGCCGGCTGTCGTTCTTGTCATTGTGTTGATGTTTTATTTGTAAAGCGCCTCTGAGGATTGCCAGATCGAAGTGTGCGCTAAATAAATTCATGGATTAGAATTAAAACAGTCTAAAAATTGAAAGTAAGTTATGGCCGATCAAAGTTTGAGTATTATTCAGTATATGTAAAATTTGTGATGTATATATGAGAATACAGTTCTGAACTATTTTTTTACCTTTTATTCCTAGTTTTCAGTTTATGTCCTTAACAATAAATATTGTTCATGCACTTTGTGTTCTGCAATGTGATTGGGCGAGAGGGGACAACCTCTATAGGTGCATTGTATATTATCCTGTGACAAACAGAAGTCAATACATTATAGATAATGTATCAAGTACATAATAATATATAAGTGATACATTCATTATAGAGGGTTGTTCTCCTGTTTTCATACACATGCCAAAAGTTTCTCTTTAAGCCTACCTGCACCTGACACCTGAGTTAATTCTGAAAACTCAGGTATGGCAATTACCAACCAGACTTCCTGTTCAGTGTATTTTGTTTCCACTCAAACAATGATTGTTTATCTGCCATTCCCATGCACACCACAACCAAGTAGCCCAAGGTTATTTGTGTGTATAAGATTACACAAAGCCAGAGCCTTATAATTAAGGCACTTTTGTGATTGAAATCATTCATCCGTGTTAAGTGTCTTAGTGGGAAAAGTTTGTTTGCAAACTGGTGATAAAAATAGCTGTGTATCATAATGCCTGAGATAATAATGTGCATTAACTGTGAATGATTGACTGACCATTTCTCCTAAGGAAAGATATTGCTTCATGCAGAAGTTAAGTTTTCTGTCTTAATTTATGTGTTTAATTCTGTTTAGATTTTAAAACTTATAAAAGAACATTTTCCATCTGTTTGTTGATTATTTTCTGCTTAATTTTAAATATGAAAGACAGACATGCATGAATTGGGTTCAGCTTTCCCTTGGGACCTTTTTCCAGGAAATAATGTACAGCAGAGAATGGAGCATCTGTGATATGGTGATATCTTGTGACAAAATTTCATTGTCCAAAATCTGTGACATTCTGTGACATTTTGAAAATTTTGTAATAAAATTTGACCAAATGAACATTAACAGATGTATTGAAATTTGTCTGACATTTTGTGACATGTTGTACCCCTTCACTCACACTCATTGGTTATTTGATGGTGCATTTTAGTGGTGGATTCCATTTTTCATGAAACAGACACATAACCAAATGATCCGGAGTATCACTGGTCATGATGTGTTAAACTAATGTTTCATCCGCTGTTCACAATCCGTATCGTGCTGAACTGCAACCGTATTTGGCAAAAATAGCACCTCTGGATAATGATACAGTATATTCAAATCTCTGAACTAAATTAAAAATCTTTGCCAAAAAAAAAAACAATAGCTTGATTTCTAAAGCTGTTCTTCTATTATGGTGATGGAAAGTAAAATTAATGCAATAGTTACTGAGTGATTAAAAATCTGTAATTTCCTTTTCCTAGAGTTCATATTAAACAAAATTTTGAATTTCTATTTTGGGTGAAACTTATAAGCAGCAATAGATTGTACAGGAAGTACAAAGTTCTTAAGCATAGACGTGTCTCTTTTTCTTGTGTTTCAATATTGTCATATAATCTTTGAGTGTTGCACACTTGCCAAAACTTCAATGACAGACATAACAGCCATATTAGTCAGAAGAAGCGCAGCTCTTTCTTTGACCAACAATTTTAAAAAACTTGGATCACACCCAAAATCAGCTATGTCATGGGAATGAAAGACCTGCAGCTGGCTTTGAAGCACAAATCTTAAACAATTATGTAAAGACTGTAGGCATGCCTTCAACTCACCATGTCATAAGTTTTGCATATATTATGAAGCTGTTGAAGTGGACAGTAATGTTCTACTTGGCCTATTCTACTTTCACCTAAGCATAACTTTTTTTAGGTGTCACTAGCAAAAGGTTAAAAGCTCAAAATTGTAATGTTATTATGTTATACAGAAGTAAGGTAGGAAAACACTACTGAAAACAACAGGTAAACAGTTCTTCCATTATCAAGTTTTGGATGTTTAAAGTTGTTGTCAAGGAACAGCCATTTTGTCTTGGAATATGGTCTATAAAGATATCAATGGCCCACATGCATTCATAGATCTGGTGTACCTTATTATGATTAACTACCAATTTCTATCAAAAATACTTGAATCTTTTTATTCCAGAAAATAATAGTGTATTTCATTAATTTTGAAGATTGATAGAAAGAGAAATCATTACACTTTACCCAAAATAGTAGATAAGACTATAATGAAGTACTTAAGATTTTAGAATAGGACAATGTATACAAAGAGTCTTTAGAGACAAACAGCGTGACAGCCTTTGAGTAAATTTTGAATGTCCGTTTCTTGGATGACTTTGATGGCTTATTAAAGGTTTTTAAATTCCTATTTGGTAGTGACTTCCTGTAATTTCTTGCATGTTTCAGCTAATCCTCATGTGACATGTGGTAACAGTTTGAAGTTGACCAAAAAGTTCTCACAGATAGATATTCAGCATTTTAGCTTTTTGCAAAGAATTGTTAATGAGTGGAATGGTTTGCCTGAGTGGTTTGTTAGCTTCAATTCTTTTCACAATTTCAAATTGAACATTGATAAGTTCTTTACTAACTCTGGGTGTCTTTGATATTTTTTGCGGTGGTCGTAATGGTGGTGGTGGTGCTAGTTTGAGCTTTTTAAGGGGTTATTCACCCTTCCGAGCCGGCCATCTTGTTATATTATGTTGAAGCTTATTTATCAAATGGAGATTTAGATTGTTTCCTACAGTTTATTTCTTCATTGATGGTGTATTTTTAATCTGTTTTTCTTGATTTCAGATCCATACCATCAAGATCTCTATTTCTCCAGCAGTACATACTTGGCAAAGCTGAACAACCAGACAAAGAGTCCTAACAGTACAGGTACGGTACAGATAAGGTCGGTCATGTACAGGTACGGTACAGATGAGGTTGGTCATGTACAGGTACGGTACAGATGAGGTTGGTCATGTACAGGTACGGTACAGATGAGGTCGGTCATGTACAGGTACGGTACAGATGAGGTTGGTCAAGCGCACCTACCATTTCATCCAATTGGAAACGGGTGCAATAAGGCATATGAAGATGGGTGTCATTGCTTAAACACATCCATTGATTCCTCAAAAGTTTTTTCAGTGTCAATTATGAAAGTACAATAAGAGTTTACAATTTGTTCCATAAATATGTTTTAGGTTTACCACCAAATGCCATAAATATTATAGCTCTAGGAGAGGTGGGTCGCTTTTCCTTTAAAAGTCAAACAATACTAAAGCAAATAACATATTGGTTAAGACTTCTTACTCTTGATAAAGACAGGTATCAGATTCATTGTTATGTAGAACAAAGAGTATTGGAACCAAGGGGTGCTATCATGGGGACTGTGTTAAAATTATTTTGTATGAAACTGGGTTTGGTAATGTTTGGGAAGGGCAGGATGAAGGGATTACTACACATTTCTATGAAAATTTTAAGCAGCGAGATTTTGATATAGATAGACAGAACTGGTTAAGTGATGTTAATTATAGAAGTTCTTTGCGTTTTAATGCACAATTTAAAACAGAGAGTTATGCAGAGCCATACCTATTATTCAATAATGTTTTTAAGCTTAAAATGTTGGTCTCCAAAATCAGATGTGCTTGCCTTGAAATTGAAGTCAACGAAGGCCGTTATTGTAATATAACCTATGAACAGAGGTTCTGTCAGGTTTGCAATTTAAAAGAAGTTGGAGATGAATATCATTATCTCCTAATTTATCCATCCCTTTATGAAATTCGCTGTAAATTTATCCCAAAATATTTCTTTTAACCAGCAACTAGAACAAAATGTAATACTTTATTAGCAGCTAGTTCTAAATACCTATTTTTGCAGTTATCACACTTTATTTTATAAGCAATGGAAGCAAGAAGTTTGTTTCTTTCTCTTTGATTATTCTTTTTTGTAAGAACCTCAATCATGTACCATTTAAATTATCGTTTATGTTTGTAACAAAGGCCAGATGGCCTAGAG